>KL271147.1:35088-51872 GCA_000699545.1 Podiceps cristatus
TCAGCAGGACCCATTGGATCTGTCAAAGCAGGACTCCTGTGCTGACAATTTTATATAACTACTGGTTTATATTCTTTTCTCCACTCTCAGAATACTCAATTTTCCTTTTCATGGTGCTTCCAAACAAATTGAGAAATGAAGCCTGGTAGTGAGTTAGGATGGCCACCATCACACTGATCTTGTATTGACATTCCATTTGTTTTCAGCTCCGAGCCTGCGAGGCAGGACTGCCACAGCACGTAGATGACAAGTTGTATTGATGAGTTCTAGTCATGTACTACTACCATCTCTTGAGTATCTATACTGGTATTTGCTAAATTCATAGGTACAATTCCTGGTTTGTACACCTCTTCTTGTTACAGACTGTAGTATAAATTTCAGCTGGAAGAGGAGGTTGTGGAGTATAGCATGTTTAGTACAATCACCCCAAAACACTAGTAAAGAGGTCACCTGTTACAGTGTATGGACCACAACAAAAACATAAATCATTTTTGAGGAGCCATTACTTTGCTTCAATGCATGTCGTTTTATATTAACGTGACCTGGGAGAGACCACAATGCATTCCACTTGCTATTAGTGGCTTTCATGCACTCTAATGTGTAATGAGCTTGCACCTCATTAATCACCTGAAAGACTAGGCTGTGGAATTTCAACACAGATTAGAAAAATTGCATTCGTATTTAGTTAAGAGCAACTCCAGCAGAGCCTGCAAAACTCAGAAAAAGACTAGGTCCAGCCACTGCTGAGTGAATTCACCAAAAATGATGTTGAAGGTTTACCATGTATTCACAGCTTGTAAAAGGCTGAACTGTTCTTGAAGAAAGACAATTTTATTTATTATACTGAAGAGCAGGAGTGAGGTTTTAAAGGATTAAAACATGTGTAAGCTGCCTTGTAGCGTCTATTAGGACTATATATAGCAGAACCCTTCTTCTAATCTTAAGAGGAAATGAATTTAAAGATACTTTAATTGACTAATCTGGATTACTTGCAAAGGAGTAGATCCAGGTACAAACCAAGCAGGAACAAAAGTTTGGAAGACTAGAGACCACATACCACCAAACAGGGAAAACTTTTTTCTTTTTAAATTAAGATTTTTTAAAATAATTTTTCATTTTATGAAATTGGGATGTGCTTATATTTTAAACCACCTTTGGTAAAGGGAATCCATGTTCTCAGCTAGAAAGCAAGGGAAGCTCATCCTCTTGATACAAAAATACTGAAAACTAAGTTTTGCAAAAGCACTGTTGGCTTTGTGCTACTCCAGCTGGACTTTTTACAAACAGAAGACTTACAATGTATTTCAAGACAAACGTTCGGAAAATGATCTTAGCTTATATACATGAAACTGCTACCATTTCCCAGAGCTTAGTTATTCTGTTTTAAATTCCCCTAAAAAACAGTGCGTAGAGGAAGTTTCACAAACAGAAAAATTGGCCAAATACTGGCCATTGAAAGGTAAGCTCTAACAAAGTTCACACCCACACACTTCCCCGCCCCCCCCTTTGGGTTATTTGTTTTAAATACAAGAGAGAATTAAAACCACAAAATTGTCATACTTGGATGTTATTTTCAGTAGATGAATACATTCTTTCAAAAGAAAAAACCCCTATGAAAATCCACCTAAAAATCTAGCTAACAAAGTATGAAGCATTTTGATTGAACTATGAATTCTGAGTACATTTTGCAATGGTGAATCACATATTTCCTTCAATAAAGCTAAAGGAAAAACGTGTTAACTGCCTGTAAGTTCAGAAGCAGAGGTTTTACAGAAAATACCTTAAGATCTCCTCTTGAGGTTTTGGCTCCACCTTCTCCTAATCTTACACTGATCCACCCAGTCACCTACGAACACAGAGCTAATCTGATCACGCTTAACCATCTTACTACTCTTTCAGAAAAGAAGTGGATATATAGAAATGGACTTGATCAGCTGACCTACAGAGAAAGACCAATGTAGATTTTAAATCCTAAGTAACAGGCAGTTGATAACTCACATGAAAAAAAGACTGCTGTCCTAGTTAAAATTATAAATTTTTTTTGTATGTCAGGTGGATCCTTGAGAAACAAAAAATAGTTAATCCGCAAAATTATTTTCTATCCAATTTAAACCAAATATATTGTTTTATTTTTAATGTATTTCTTTGGCTATTTTTCTTAATTTTAAACACTCAAATGCACTCAAACTGTAATACAGTTATGGTAGCCTACTGGCACCTCATACCTTTTCAGAATGGCAAAATGTAGCCTTTCAGAAATTCTGAGTTAACACTATTATTGTCATCCTCAAAACACATACGAATGCTTCAGATGATTTTTTAATTTGAATGGACATAACAATGGAAATGCCAATGTGAAATGAGGGGAGAGCCCTCCAACAGCTGCACACCGCTAGGCAATACTATACTTCCCCTTGCTGCTCCTCTCCTCAGAACTTTCCCTTCAAGCACTGAAACTCCTGTTCCTTTATCCCTGCTATGTAGCAGGGATACAATGCTGACCATTTCAGAATCCCCAATCCCAGGAGATACAAATATATCCAAATTGTCTAGAGCTTCCTCTCATTCTTCCACACTAGCATCACATTTTTCCTCGCCATCCTACATCTGTAGAAAACTCAAAGAAGGGACTATGGCACTGAGGCATCCTTGCAGAACCAGGGAGAAACAGGAAAATGAAATGGCTCAAACCTCTGCAAGTGAAAATGGCTCATCAAAATGCTTTTCTGTACTGGAGCAACATCACTTTCTTTGAAACTGCTGTAGGTGATGGTACTTCGTTTCCAATGCAACTCACAGTAAAATAAAATCCCATGATGTCTTGGAAGGATATAGAAATTTGTAGTACAAGGGAGGGAATAAGGAAAAGCTTCCAAACAAAGACGAAAACAAGAATGACATCCTGACTTCCCCACCACACTTCTACAGGATAATCCCCATTTCCCAAACATTGCCCTTCTCCTACCATGGACCCCTCCTCTGCAGCATCCAGCCCCAGCAGGTTCAAACCCAGTGACCTCAGCAACTAGGGATATTTTGTATACACAGGTGTGTGTATGTACCACAAAAGTATGTACAAGTACACCCAATAGGTGACTCAACAGTTTACAACAACAGCTCCCAGGTAAATTGGGAGATAAAGCATAGAATCTACAAGGAGAAAGCAGAAGGCAATTGACTACAACTGTGGTACTAGGAAGTGCCTGATGTGCCAGTCACTTCTGTAGACAATAGAATACCTTCACCTTCCCTTTGGCTTTTGGCTATCTCAGAGTTCTGGTAACTTGCTGAAACTTGACTCAGTATAGTAGGAAGCTTTTGTAAGGCATCTCTCATTTACTGAACACTGCTAGAAACTAAGTGAATGCCCAGAAGGATATTTTTAGGAATGAGATTACATCTGTTTTCACCCAATTCTATAACCAGGGAACATTTTAGAGCTTTAGGAGGAAAAAACAAAACAAAACAAGAAACAAAAAAACCCACAAAACGAACCCCCCCGACCCCCCCCCCAAAAAAAAAAACCAAACAAACAAACAAACTAAAAACCCACAAACCAACCACTACTCACCTCACTCCCAAAAAAACCCAACAAACCAAACCAAAACCAAACCCCAGCAGTTATGTAATTTAAGCCTGGCTATAATAAAAGCAGTATCATTCAGCCATATTAACCTACCCCACACCCAGTAACTAGTGTTTAATAAACCATGTTGTCTAACTGGATTTGAAGAGACAGGTAAGGAAAATTCAACCCTTTCCACGATAGAAGTTTGCCAAAGATTAATTTTCCTACAGCCTACTCAGACGTTTGCACGAGAGAACTGCTTGCAAAAATCCCCTTTTCCCAGAAATCTGAGAAGGACAAATGGAGAATTTCTGATACAGCTAATGTGGTAGGATATAAAAACATAAATTAGCATTCCCCACCACATCTATGAACATACAAACTGTCATATACAATTACAGGGATTGAAGTGAGCTGGTCCCAAGTGTCTTCCAAATGTTCCTATCATACTGAATCTATTTACCCAGTTATAATGAGCCCTGATGGATGTCTAGAATCTCCTTGATCTGTCCTAGCTGTCAGCATCTTTTACAAAATCCTGCCAGATTTATAAATATAAATAAAATACATATGCAATACAAGCAGTTATAACTGATGCTCTTCACCTTTAAAAAGACATTTGAGAAACACCAGTGATGAACAATAATTTTATGAACTCATTATTTTGAACTCTTGAATACTTGTTAACGTTTTTTTGAATAACCACCTTTTCGGGATAAACCAAAAAGTGGAGTTAATTACATATACATACATATGTATGTGTGTGTGTGTGTATGTATATATATGTAACATTTCCCAACTTAAATGAATCAAGCGAGGGGAAAAGATGACCATCCACAGCTATAATTTAGGAAATCTGAAGATAAAATTTAAAAACACAAGCACTTTTATCAAGATGGATGATATTGTCTATTTGGAAAGTCAAATCTCAGACTGCTTTCCTGTGATGATAATAAACAAACAGAAGCCTTTAAGGAAATATTATCTTTACTAATCTCTAAGATATGATCAGTGAGTATCTCATCCAATGTACCTTCCACACCAGACCTGAAAGAAGCTGACAGATGGAGTTCTATTCAACCGCTTTATGAGGAGCAAGATAAAGGCAGAGATGTCCAAGTCAGACACTAGTAACTAGCACTCTCTGAGGTAGAGTCTCTCTCATGTGTCGATTAATGCTTTGCTTCCAAACCACAACAGATCTCAGTCTCCTAGTTACGCTTATCATCCACAGCATCATTCAAAAGTGTAGAGTAAGCCCTAACATGCTTCCACCATCTTCATTCCAAACAAAAGAGTTTAAGCACTATTTCAGACAGTCATGTAGATCAAATGTCTTAGGAAAAACAAAACAACAAAAACCAAACACCAACAAAAAACCAAACAAAACAAAACACCCAAACAAACCCCCACAATTTTCTTTGAATAATGTGTCAGGTGTCTGCCCATAATCTAGGATAATTCCACACTTCCCACAGGCATTCTCTCAAATGGGCCCCATAATTCTTTGAGAACTGCACTCTCAGTACAGCTCAATTGCATGCAGTCTTGTTCTGAATGCTTCAGTAATCATGAAGGAATGAGTACAGCTCCAGGTTTGAAGTCTACAAGTGACAGTTGAGAAATTTGTAAGGGGCAGTGAATGCTGCTCTGGGCAAATTTCTGTGCAGTGATTCAAAATCCCATCAGTGTGACGGGTTGACCCTGGCTGGATGCCAGGTGGCCACCAAAGCCACTCTGTCACTCCCCTCCTCAGCTGGGCAGGGAAGAGAAAAATATAACAAAAGGCTCATGGGTGGAGATAAGGACAGGGAGATCACTTGCCAATTACTGTCACAAAACAGGTTCGGACTTGGGGAAATCAGTTAAATTTATTACCGATCAAATCAGAGTAGGATAATGAGAAATAAAACCAAATCTTAAAAACACCTTCCCCGCAAGCCTCTCTTCTTCCCAGGCTTAACTTTACTACCGATTTCTCTCCCTCTTCCCTGCCAGCGGCACAGGGGGATGGGGAATGGGGACTGAGGTCAGTTCATCACACGTTGTCTCTGCTACTCCTTCCTCTGCAGGGGGAGGGACTCCTCACACTCTGCCCCTGCTCCAGCATGGGGTCCCTCCCATGGGAGACAGTGCCCCATGGACTTCAACCTGAATCCTTCCCATGGGCTACAGTTCTTCAGGAACTGCTCCAACGTGGGTCCTTTCTGTGAGGTGCAGCCCTTCAGCAACAGACGGCTCCAGTGTGGGTCCCCCCCTGGGTCACAGCTCCTGCCAGCAAACCTGCTCCAGCCTGGGCTCCTCTCTCCACAGGGCCACAGGTCCTGCCAGGAGTCTGTTCTCCAGTGTGGGCTGCCCATGAGGTCACAGCCTCCTTCGGGCATCCACCTGCTCCAGTGTGGGGTTCTCCATGGTCTGCAGGTGGGTCTCTGCTCCCCCATGGACTTCCACAGGCTGCAGGGGCGCAGCCGGCCTCACCACAGGCTGTGGGGAATCTCTGCTCCAGCGCCTGAAGCTCCTCTTGCCTCCTTCTGCACTGGCCATAGGGTCTGCAGGGCTGTGGCGCTCACATCTTTCTCCTCTCTCCTCTGCAGGTTCCTCCCTCCCCTTCTCAACTCAGTTACCCCAGAGTTGCTCCCACTGTTGCTGATGGGCTCGCCCTTGGCCAGCAGCGGGCCCAACTTGGAGCCATCTGGCCTTGGCTCTGTTGGACATGGGGGAAGCTTCTGGCAGGTCCTCACAGAAGCCACCCCTGTAGACCATCTCCACCCAAACCTTGCCAGGCAAATCCAATACCGTTAGTCAAGCACCTCAATAGATGTTTCAAGAAAATAAGTTATCTACAATTCCAGAACCAATGCTGACCATAGTATTCTTTCTAAAGGTTAGCCTCAGTGAGCACTCCTAGAAATTCTGGAACAAAGCAGTCTACAGATTCAACACAGGATCACGATGCACACCCTTTCAAGACAATACTGGTATTGACAACATGGGCTGGCTGCAGGGATTTGACCATTAACCAGACACAAACAAATCAGTTGGCCTTATTACTGACAGAATTCCTGGGTCAGCAGAGATGATGATGGGGGTGGAGAGGAGGGGAATGTGAAAGGTAACAATTCAAAGACTTGGGGAGGACAGGATAAGAGAAACGTAACACAAGAAATAAAGAATGAAGAGAAGTATGCTGCAATCAGCTACCTACCAATTTCAGATGAAATTGAATTGAAATAGAAATGAATTTCAGCAGTCCTGCTCAACATCCAGCCCTGCTAACCACCTGCACTTACCCCTTGCCAGTACTGTTAAAGGAAAGGTTTATGTAGACAAGTGACTGCAAGGAAGATTTAGTGATGGGCCATCCAATTTAGTAAAGTCAGAGAAAGCTGTTGACCATCACAGTTCATAATAAGACATCAAAATATCTAATTATATATATAAACAATAATATACAAGTTTACAGACTCAAGGTAATAGGACAAATGTGTGTCTTGAGATAAGGCAGTATTTGGCTTCTGCAGAACACACAAGGATGGCTAATCAGCATCAGCTGCAGTCTAATCTGGACCAGAAGAATTTGCTGGATAAATAGAAATACCAGCTCAGTATGAAACAAGAGCAATGAAAAAAATGATGGTCTCCTTAGGTCATCTGAATCAACACAGTGAACGAATTAGCCTTTTTACCCTCCTACCATTAAGGAAAATAAAGCCATCATATTAAAGGGTGAAGACGACTGAAATACAAAAGTAGCAACATGGTATTTCTACTAAGTTCTGGATTTACCAGCTTAGTTTTTATGTTATGAAAGTGTTAACATCTACTAAGGAAATCAAAATTTTGATCATGATCAGAGCAAGAAAAGTATCAAGCCGTGGCACCAAGACTTGCACATATTCTTATCTGGTCCCTTGCAATTACGCTAACAGGTACGTGTCAGCATCTATTGCATTATTTGTTTATCCTCTCTGCAAAAGGGGGGTTAGGTGGGAAGACATCACAGATTATCTGAGTTTCAAATTGTAGAACTGAACTTGAATGTATAAGGCAACTCTTACCTTCCGGACGGTACTGAGCTACAATAGTTACTGCTTGGCCTGCATTCTTCAGGGCTGCTGCTGCTTGTTCATGGGTTGCCGCTTTCAGATCTACTCCATTTACCTACAAGTAATACAAAAGAGCTCTTTATCAAAATAAATGTTTTGTGTTTGTTATTACAGAATACAGACTCATAAGAAAAAAAAATAATAACTGGGCACAAACTAGTTTCCATGCCACGTGAGTTTTCCCTGTTTCAAACATTACAAGGTAGTTAGTACAAATGAAGATTACTGATCCTTACTGAAATATAAAGTCAACAAATCTTCTCTTACATATAGCCCTCTGTTAAGAAATACTGTAATTGTCACAGTATATCACTTAATGAATTTGTATTCACTAGGTCAATTTTCTTCTTAAGACTTCTTTTTTCTTTTCAAGGAGACACAGAGAATGTTACTTCCTGTGATGATTCACCTCACCCTTCTACAACAGGGCTTCAGGGACATCCTTAGCCAAAGTGTACCTACAGACCATTGTGTTTAACATCCACTACCAGATCATACTCTCCATGAAATGGTCTAACCTTGTTTTCAATGCAGCAGATTTAAAAATAGTGTCAGCATTTTTCATAGTTCAAACTAAAGATGCACTTTAATATCAACATTTTAACAAAAGAGCCAAAATGATTTTTTTTCCTCTTAAATAACTACCAAATTACAACGTAATTGTCAAAGAAATGATCCTCCATAAATTCAGTCATTTCACAAAGAAACACACAAAATCTTTATGACCTTCAGTTCTAATACAGAAAAAGCCCTCAAACAGGTATGAGATGAATCTATTTAAGTGTAACAGGAAGTTTAGCAGTTACTCCAGGAAGTAATAGTACACAGTTTTAGACGATACTGCCAAGTGTCTCCATCTCATTAGAGGGTTTATTTCTGAAGCCTACATTCTTTCAATTTAGACACACATACCCTTCGGTTACCAGGTTTAAAGATAAGTTCATGTCTTTATTGTAAAAAATACTTTTGAGATAGGAAAGTACTATTTTAAACAGGTTACTGACGAGAAACTGAGGCAGACTAAAGTCCTCAAAGATACTTTGGAAGTATATTGGCATCTGTTACATTATCTCAAATTTAGCTCAATTAATGATATTTTTTGAATATAAATAATTTTAATTGGCATTAATATGGAAGGAGGGGAAAGCTTTTGTTGTTGTTTAAATAAAAGCAGCAAAGAATCCTACAGAAATTATACGATCTCCTTTCCTAAGCTCTCCACTCAGGTCAGCTGGCCCGCCTGCAAGGATGAAAGAGATGAAAATTCCTTCTCCATCTTCTCCTCCAACAATGTTGAACCCAAGACCTGTTGATCCTCGATGCAGGATGACCTTTCTAGGCTCCCTGAATGAAAGAAATGAATATGAAATCTTGGTCACTAGTCAAGAGTAAAAGTAGAATAAACAATTAGAAAAGATAAGTTTTCTGAGAGAAGTGGTATTGAAAATTTAGGTATCAGAAGTTACACATTTCTTAGGGCAATAATGTTGTGTGTCCCCCAGTCCTCACCACCAAAGCTTAGACTTTCAAATAATAGCTTCTATTATTTGTATGCTTTCAGTTCTGCTTCTAGATGCAACACAAAATTGCCTCCTTGCTGTTAGGTGAACTCCACAATTCATAAGTATGTATGCACTCTAAACTCATATTATGCTACAACCCCATTCAGCACTAACTGTCATTACTTAACCTTTTCCATATTGTTCAAGAGCCTCAATATATTCAGTCTAATGGTAACAGCAAGAACAAAATACTATTTTCCCTTTCTGAAACTTAAAGAACAAATTCTAATGGAAACACTAATAAAGAAAAATATGTCCTTTCTGCTTTAATTTCACTCCAGTTAATCAAGCAATAAATACAGCAAAGAACAATTCAAGTAGCATGCATAAGCCCTTTCAAAAACAACTGAAATCACAGTTTACGGCACTCTGAAATACATTTGGAATTCATTTGCAGCAACTGCAATTGAAAAAATTAAATCTAAACCAAGTTGTTGCATTCCTTCTATAGGATCCCCGCCTGGCTTGGATGGGGAGAGGAAAAGAAATACTGATCAAGTTAAGATAAGGCCAGTCAACTTCTAATGCACAAACACTCCCTCCAGAAATCTACAAATCTGCTACTTGATCCAGTACAAGAAAAGCATAAATTATTTCAGAAGCAGACATTTATAATAAAGCAGAGCAACTGTGCACTGCACTTGAAAAATCACTAGAGAGTGCTAAAGAACAATTAGTAGACATTCTTAAGTACTGGGGACATTAATTATTAATTTATAGGATAAATTTAAAAGCTGCATTTTTCCAAATTGAACAAAAATATAACCTAGTCCAATCTTTAAAAATAACTCAATTTTTGCACTAGCTCTTGAATCAACTTAGTGTCCAATTCTTAAATTTCACCCCCTATCAATTATTATATTCATGTTTTCAGAGTACTATTTTATTCCCAATAAATGGCATTGTGAAAACCTATGTATATTGCACTGGAACACACTAATACATGGACAAAAATGCTGCAGTTAGAGAACATGAATACACAGTATCTTTTAAAATATTACTCAAAATTTGTGAACCTCTTTTTGAGATGGAGGGAGCAGAAGATGAGAAGGTAATTTAAACAAAATCACCTAAAGCCTTCTCTGAATAGCCCTAGAATAGAAATCTAAAAACCTTCTTTTAGAGTAATTTTAAAGGAAAGGTATAAAATCATATGGTCAGCAATTCCGTCCTATCAGCAGGACAGAATCACTTTGGTTTATATGTCCACCTAACCCTAAGTTAAAAATAATTACAAAAACATATCCAAGGCTCTCCTACATTCCGATACACTAAAATAAATTCTCAAACTTACTATACCACTTATGTTTCAATCCTGGGTCGACCCTGCCTCAGAAACTGAGTGACATTATCGGTATCAGATGATGCTGTGACACAGAATTCAGCAACAACATACTGAAAATGCAGTATAACATCCCTATACTTGCAGAACAGAAGGGTAACAAAATTACAAGAGCTTTCCTTTATCGGCGATGATGAACAAAAGATTAATGCAATCTACTGAATCAGTGAAGGAATGAATGGTCTGTTAATGGGAAAGGATTAAGAGCTCTCTAGCCTTTCTGGATTTACTTATTCATCAAAACAAACCCTTGGGGAGGCGGGGTGTGTGTATAAGAAAAGGATCAGTGGCTTTAAAATAAGAAATGATGTCTACTCTGTTCATACTACCATCCTAAAAAACCCGGAGAACTTGTGGAGCACTTTGGCAGGGCATTGCAATTTTAATACTATTCTTGGACTGATAAATTGTGTGTATAGCATGTATATATATACACACACAAAAATACACCTAGTTTTCTCCTTATGCCAACGTTTACAAGTGTTAAGAGACTAATGATTTGCATTTATTTCTTGAAATAAAAATATAGTGTTCACTGGTATTTTGCCCACAAACACATAATATGAGCTTCCCTGGATAACTAATTTGCCATGTAGCTTTGATTATTCATTACCTGGTAATCTCATCATCTCCAAGCATTCCCTTAGGAACTGGTGAATATCGGCCTGGTGATGCTGGGGGTAGGGACTGTCCCAAGTAGGCAGATGGAGTGATATGGTTATCCACTGGCTGAGAATAAGCTTCAAAGAGGGGGGGGGGGGGGGGAAAAAAATAAATAAAATAAGCATTAAGGCAATAATGAAAAAGAGCTGGAGGAACTGAAACAAACTTATAAAGAATGACCTCTTCTAAAACCAAAATATAAGAGTTCAAATGATATACATTATAAGTATCACAGCTCTAAAATACTGTGTCACATTGACATGATGCTAGTACGTGCTCAGTCAACAGCACGCATCAGGAAACAAAGGTAAGTTTATTCAACCTCCTACTCTTCAAGGTAAGAGGCACCAATTTACAGAGAGGAATAAACAAGCTAGTGCAAAAAAAATACCGCTGTACTGCAAGGGTCAGTTGCCTTCTTCACAGGTTCATTGATTAAAACTAGACAGGAGTATTAAAAGGATTTAGTCTAACCTCTGCATAACAGGCCATGAATCCCGTCCATGAAGTACATGTATTTTACCTGAAGCCCATACATACCAGAAAAAAATAGCATCTTAATGATTTCAATTGATGGAAAATATTCTACAATTCTAGGAGAGTTGCTCCAATAAATAATTAAGAGGGTGCATTGTATTTCCAAGTTAGGCATGTCAATTTTAAGTGTCCATTCAGCAGATGTAGTTATACCCACTGTCTCCTCTTACAAAACATGTTCTGCAATTGAAATTTTTTTCTGGTGCTTCAAACTTTGAAGCTTAAAGATGGAGGGTGGGGATTACTTCAGATTCAACGTTACTAAAGTTCTTGGACTCTCTCACTCTTATTTGTTTGATGTATCTGATGTAGTGCCTGACCTCTGAGGATTTACACTAAACCCAAAGCTTTTTAAACTGAATAGACACGACAGAAATTGCAGAAGCAACCTGTATATTCTCCCTGCCCCCCCTTCTTTTACATCACTGGAAGAAGAACATTTGGATAATATACAAACTTCATCAAGAGTATCTTTATATGACAGACTTGCTAAACAGCCAGCTTTCAACCCACCCAATCCGCACTGGAGTGATTCTGTATTATTCTAGATTCCTAGTAAACCTATGTGCAGTAAATTCCACACATGGAGCATGTATCACATCAACATTGTCTTACCCCGACCAGTGGTGTAATAAAAGAGGTACCAATTCAGATGGGGAACCACCTATAGTATGTTAATGCCTGGCAAATAGCATCTGGTATCATATGTGATTAGCCAAATTGCTTCTTATTCTTTAAACTTTCATAGTATTAGAGTTTTTCCATTTTCTAGAATGTGTTTCAGCAAGCATTAAAATCCACTATTAACAGCATAGGTACTTTAATAGCACTAGCTGATAAAGTAATTAAGTGTGTTATTCAGACACACTAGCCTTCAGTGAGTTACATGCTCTAGTCTAGCACTGTGCAGAACTTTTGGAAATTGCAACTCTGGATTCATAAGTGGTTTCAGCAAAAATCAGAATCTGAGTGCAAGAGAGAGCCCGTCCCCTTCCAAGACAAAAGAAGGCTGCTTCAAGTTAGCTTCATGAGGTCTGCAGCAGAGAGAACATTGCTTTTGCTAAAACCAAATGATCAACAACAGCAACCATATTTAAGAATTCCCTAATAATTAGGAGTTGTTCAAGACACATGACTCAAAACCATTTTTTATACCACCCGTAACACATGTACATTGCACCTTCACCCTTCTGCTCCCTGCAAGGATTCAAAGACTATAGATCCCACTACTTAATTATTTCTGTCTGCCCCTGGCACAATATGCAGCTTCTATGCACTAGTAACAGATTCGAACAGTTTACTGTCAAGTTCAAGACTTGTTTTTCAGTCACAAACTCAGCTATCTAGCAATATAACAGTTTATTGTTTCAGATCTGTGAAGTGTTCCACATCAGCACTGGCTACACCATTTCTAAAGTTCTACATATGGTACTCGCTTAGAAAAGTCAGGTCCTTTTTCAAGGCTGGTATTCTCAGCACTAGGGAAGCAAACCTACAAGGCATCAAAAGGCTCTCTGTGGAGTTCCTGCAAAAAAAAAAGGTGTCTGCGCCTTTACTAGAACTGTTTTAGCTGAAGAATATTCATGATGAACATGAGAGACATAAAAGGCAACCCACCACTTTCTGAATCCTAAATCAGGTCTAAACTTCTACTTCCAAGTAAGTATTATTACTGATATAATTGATAAATGAACTGTATTTTGGATGAACAGAAACTTAGATGCATAAAATGAACTTGCTTTGACAGTAAAAATCAAAGATTCTTAAGGGGAAATTCAATTTCCAAATCCACCCCACCCTTGGTATAACTCAGTTCAGAGGGTGGGGTGGGGGGGGAGATTTCCTATTATTTCCTTGTTATCTGCAAATTGAAGACACCAATCACAAGTGTAATCTCTAAAATGGGAAATATAATTAAAACATTAGTGTAATTTACTGTTATTACATATTCTTCTCTTCCCATATTATGCCATTTAAGGAACAATAAGGCATTTATGTCTCTAGTGAGGAAACTGATTAATCCCTACCTTGCAGTACTTTATTTCTCAACGCAAGGTGGAAATACTGTAGCAGTGCACACACACAAAGGGCAAACACTTTAAAACTGACTAGAAGTCAAAAACGCATCATTAATAATGTCTTCAGAGGAGGCCTGTATAGGAAGCAATGTGTAGACACTTTTCTGACACTGATATTCTACAATATGCACTGTACAGGTAACGCTGGTGTTTTTAAATATCAAGTTCTAGGCTTTCTTAGTAATACTTCAACTGAATAACTTTAAAAGCATATATACCAACAAGCTACTGGACATTTGTTGCAGGAACCATTTAATGATCAATATTTACATACAGATTACTGAGGCAGCTTACATTCCCTACTGACACATGACCTACTACAGACGACCAATAGCTACATTCATTAAACACGCAAATCAGTTTAGCTGCTAATGGTACTAGCCAGCTGGGTGGCATCAGTCACAGGACCATCCCAACTACAGTGCTATTGTTCCTCTGCATACAATGAACACAGTGGGGTTTTGTTGAATTTCCATGTTTCATGTACTAGAGGTTCTTGTCTTTCAGTGTCTCAGAGACTGGATGCCATACAGGAGAACAGTTCTCCAACATCAATGTGCTCAGAAAAAACAGTCTTTCATAATTACATTCCTCTTGAGTCAGAAAATGGAGATCACTAAAGTAACTGTTTAAAATAGCAATCCACACCCCAAGGGTTAAAAGAAAAAACCTCACAGAAGTGACAGAAACAGGCATGATAGAAATCAACTATTCCAGACTGTCAAGGGCTGTGGTCAAGCTTTCATGGCTCACAGTACCAGTCTCTAGAGCTACAGCACATGACTATGAGCTATTTTTTCCACATTCATTCCCTGCTAAATGCTCAGCCCCAACTCTTCTTTAACAAGATTTTCAGTATTAATTTCCCCGACAGGCAGCCGGAAGCCATTCACTCACGCTGATAAATATCAAATGACGAAGGTCAACTTTCAGCCCCAGATGCAGAGATTTATGTTGGCAGGAGCTGTACTCTTCTCAATAAATACTGCTATAAATCAGAATCTCAGAAACCTCTTGATCAAATGTCCCTTGATGCAAAGACACTAACCCCAAAGAAATATCAAATATCAAATGATTTAGTTATCTACATGGTTGCTAACTTACTTTGTCCCATCTTTTGCACCATCAGACAACTACACAAGACCATACTATTGTGTGACTGGTAATCTTACTACAGAAGTTCTATAAGAAAACAGATTTTGCAGAAAACCTAGATACTGAAATTTGTGAACCTGGTTCTCAGTTTTTCAGTATCCTTAGTTCTGCATTTTAAATCCCCATCACCAGGGAAAGCGAGGTAGTCCTAATAACTAAACTAGACTAGTTCCAGAAAGAAAGGCTTTAAAAAACCCAAATTCTGAATTTGGTGTTTTGTGGACTTCTTGAACGAACTACAATGTTCATGGAAGTTAGTGTAACAAGCAACCTAATGCATGTTCTGCAGACAGTATAGGTATCAAGCTGGAAGGTACTATGCACTGTGCTTTTAGATGTTTCTGATAAAATGAGTGTTTAAACTCCACACTGGGGGTGGGGGGAAAGCAAAGCATCCAACCAACCAACAACCACACAAAACACCCACCACCACCCCCACCACCCCAAACCAAACAAAAAGGCAACCCCACCAAAAAAAACCCAACAAACAACAAAAGACAAAAAACAAAACCACAGGGGGGAAAAAAAAAACACTAAGGGGAGTTCTGCGCAGTGAGTAGTCTACAAATATACTCAGGTAGCAGACAGGGTTTCTACCATAACACCATTTGTAATGAGCATGTCCACAGGCAGCCTCTGTGTGAATTTAAGAGATTTGGTAGTGAAAAGAGGAAGTACGTATTACTGGTCCTTTACAGTGGGCCTGAACTCCCAAGAACATGGATAAAATGATTCTGATGGACAGAAATACAAAGGAGGGTTGCAAATACATGTCTCAGACAGTAGCAGGTGAGTAGGAAAACACAACTAGTACCTCTTTCAACACCCACTGACAATCCAGGCGGTTCTAGAAAATAGCTCTTCAGTATCTGTCATCTGGCAAAAGCTCTTCAGAGACCCTAAGCTGAAGCTCCTGAACCAGGTACTGCTCTGCCAAATGCAGCATCACTTTTGGAGGTCTCATGCGAGATGAGAATGAAGGTGTAAATAAACCTTGAAAGGGTGGCCCTGAAAACATCTGCTTCTAAAATATTATGTACAGGAGCCACCATTTTTTGGTATGAGTTCTGTCTAATTGAGCAGCTCCCTACAGGAAGTGGAGGCTTTCTAGTTGCAAAGTTATAGTACTCCTTTATAAAGAAGCAGTAGTCTTTGAGGAGATCTTCCTCTGAAATTTCCCATGTAAATGTGAAAATATTGGAGTCCTGAAAAAGCATTTGTTCCGTCCTCTATTAGAAAAATAGCATCTAGCATCATAGCCGTACGCAGTTGTTTCTGATAAATGAAGATTTAGGAAAAAGCTAAGTTGATTTCCTTGAATTAAGTCATTAAACACCTCAGGCAAGACCTTTGGATCTATTTTGTGTGCAAAATTCAGGCAGGTGATCCAGAGTCTCTGTGTCAGCTGCAGTAACAGCCAGCTGCACTTTGATCAACAGAGACAGACAAGCGTAGGAAGCCTTGGGTAGGAAAGGCTTTCCTGTTGTAAGGAAAAGAAACAGACTGAAGTTTCATCAAAGGACCCAGCACTTTGTAGAAGACTGTTCTTTGGTTAATTGTTGACAAAAGTCTACCAGAAACGGTGTAAAAAAGAGTGACTTCAGACAGAGATCTGAACACTAAAACTGGAGCTAAACGAAACAAACTCAGAAATCCACCCAAAAGTACAGACAGCACTTTAGCACACAAACCTTGTCAAAGGTCACTGAAGGACAGAAGACAAACACACACCTGGAAACTGAGAAATCTTTTGTAATTTTTTGAAATGCTTCA
>KL271147.1:51903-68707 GCA_000699545.1 Podiceps cristatus
AGGTCCCCAGAAGAAGCCACTGGAGCTTGAGGGTCGTGACAGCTCAGGAGACTGGATTTTCACTTCTCAGGGGACCGAAGTGCCATTTCACACAAAGGACAGGATACTGGACTGCACAGAGTGCCAAAGTCTCTCTCAAGTCCCACTTACAGGGAGAGCAGCCAAACGGGAGAGAAATTTGAGAGGGAGGACAGTAATGGGACAAAAGATGGCCTACACATGTGGCCAGGTCATTTACCTCCAGCAAATGGATGTGAGACTAAGTTGCGTATACTGGGAAATTAAGGACTCAAAACAAGATGGCAGTGCACATCCTCATCGCAGTGGTGTGGGATGACCCTTGGCAGAACTTTCCTGAAGCACCAGTGGACATGGTAAGAAGATATTCTTGAAGATACCACTGTCTCTTTTATGGCTCTATGTTATGATGCAATTAACTTCAATGAACTGAGTCTCCAACTCATCCACCATTTGAGAGAAATTAATTTGCTACGTAAGAGGGCCAAGACCATGCCCTTATGCATACTGCTAGAGCAAATATTCCTTTAACAGTATATATTGATACAGATAATGCAAATATAAAACCAAAATAATCACACAAAGGAGAACAGCAATTTGTAGTCAAACAGGAAATATGACTG
Organism: Podiceps cristatus; assembly: GCA_000699545.1. Taxonomy (NCBI): domain Eukaryota; kingdom Metazoa; phylum Chordata; class Aves; order Podicipediformes; family Podicipedidae; genus Podiceps; species Podiceps cristatus. The sequence continues at coordinate 52,545 of KL271147.1, forward strand.
CTGCTTTAAATAAGACTTTCAGCAGTCCGATCTCACCTACCTAAAAACTACAGTACTGAGAATCAGCTGTGCCAAGTTTGGTATCTCTGTTCTTAACCATCTGAGTCTACAGACAGTCTTTTTAAGATCCAAGTATCATTTAATGAACAGTACCAAAGCACATCAAAATTGAAAATGAGCATCTACATTTATACTCAACAATTCCTTTACGGCTGCCTAGTAAAGGAGTAAGTTTGTCAAATCCTACCATAGGTTCCTTCCTCCACTCACACAAACTGAACAGTTTCAGTTCAGTTTTCCTCCCAAGAGATACATAGTCCTCTAAATTGCTATAACTGCTTTATTCTTTTCCATTTAAGCCTTATACCAAGTTGTTTTTCAATAATCAGGCACTGAACAAGAGTTAATAAGTATAACTTTTGCTAATATCAGGGTATCATTGAGTTATTAGGATTGGGCAAATTAGCAGGAACCAGCTCCTCCTCTACCTTCCTCTCCCCAAACTTCCTTGAGGCTTTGCCTTTGTCCCCACAAAAGATTCATAAACTAAACAACTCAATGATTGAGTCAACATACAGTAGGAATAGATAAGATACTTCTGTGTTCGTCACATCACCATCCACAGCAGTGCAATTGCATTACTGCAACACTACCAGGAACACTATGTACAAATTAGGTTACCTCTGCTCCAGAAAATCTGGATTCAAGGTGAAACATATGAAGAGGTCAGTTACAACAGAGAGAGAAAAAGAAGTCTGCCTTCCAGGGAACAGCATTGCCTTTTGCTCAGTCCACAGCACCCTGACCATCTGCGCAGTGCATCGTTTGTTACTCTTCACAGCCTCCAGGAGAACGAGACACACATTCTCCTTGTACCCATCAGCAAGTGATGAGAGACATCAAGACATGAGGACGAGGCCACATCAGTCACAGAAACACAAGAACCTCATTGTTGCTGTCTTTCCGGTACACAAGCTATAGGATCGTATTCTGTTTAGCATATAATTTTCCCCATTAATCAACTTTCTTAGGTTTTCACAGTATAATTTTTAAAAGTCTGAAGCTGTTAAAATACTAAAAATGGGGTACATTAAAGCCTTAAAGGGAAAAAATAATTAAATCACAAAGATAAGGTGAACTTACAATTTGTGATGTCAGGAGGGGCATAACTGTCATTCATGAACATGCTGGTGGGTTTTGCAACTTTCAGATAAACAAAGTCAGATGTGTTTTTTAAGGCAGTCACTGCTTCTTCATGAGTAACTTCTTCTAAGCAAACACTGTTCACCTAAAGATAAAAAAAATAAATTCTCAACACAGAGAAATGTATGTTTTCATAAGACAGTCACTGAAAGCTGCTGGAGCACTCTGGCATTGAGAGTTTTTATTAGGTTTCACATGTCACAGACATAGTTGGTTATATAAAAGTTATATAAAAGTTATATAAAAGATGCTTTGTAGCGCTGTGAAATGTAAGACAGACAAGTTTTTCCTCAAAAAATTATAATAAACTGTACTGACTAACATTGTAAAGGCGGTACACAGGACTTTGGAAAACAGGACAAATATGACACTCAAAATGCCATAAGCATGCACAACGACAGCACTGACACAGTATGCTATTGCAAGTATTGAATAGAAGAAAGTTTCTTCTAGTAAGAATAAATCCTACATGATCTTGTCATGACATAATTAAGTTCTAGGCGTTGTAATGGGACAACATATTCTTGCAAGAGGTCAAAACTGGAGAACCCAAAGTGACCGACTGATTTACATGTCAAGTAACAATAACTAGTTTAACTTTACAGGCAACAGATTTTTTTTTTTTTTTTAAACTACTGCTATTGAAGTGAAACACTACCACTTCAGTTCAAAAAAAAAAAAGTTCAGTTCAGCCCATCCCCAAGCAGTGATACAGGCCAACTCCCCCCAGTTTCTGTGCTGACCATGACACCCCACGGCACGGAGGATCCGGCGGCCAGGCTGGCTCAGCTGTCCTGGCTGTGCCCCCCCAGCTGCTCGTGCCCCTCCTCCCCGGCAGAGCATGGGCAGCTGACAGGGCCCTGACTTGGGCTAAGCACCGCTCAGCGACAACTAAAGCATCAGTGTGCTGCCAGCTTTATTCTCCTACCAAATCTGAAACACAGCGCTACACCAGAGAAAATTAACTCTATACCAGCCAAAACCAGGACACAGATACAGCCTTAGTAAATTGAGTTGTTGACTCTCTCTTCCATATTTTGAAGAGGGAAGTAAGTTCTGCAGATAATTCCAGGCAACATGGAGAATAAGGCACTGAACCCGAGGGACCAAAGACACTTTCATCTGTTTGATTACTTAACTTTATATACTGTGTAAAAATAATTGGGCCTTGTCAATTCTGTTATTTGTGGGGGAAAAAAAACCTCTACTGCTTAAATATATTTTTTCCATCTGTATTTTCCAAGAGTTCCCTATAAGTTTTCTACATGCCTCTTACTGATTTTTTTGTTAAATACAAAAAAGTCCCTACCCACACAAATTATAAATTCCTAACACTCCTGACACTGAAAAGTCATTTTGCAGTGCATTGGTAATTGCAGTACAACCTAAACACAAAGTTACATTCTGCAAAATATGGGAGCTTATCTCTATGTTATCTACTAAAGCTTTGGCTAAGTGAAATTCAGCTAATTAGAAGATGCTATAGATGACATTTTACTCCCTTCCTTCCTAACCTAATGAACTGAGGGAATGACTGCAGCCACAATAAATTAGGATGTTATATTTATTATATATAGCATATTGCATATGCTCCTTGCACCTCCAAAATAGTACCTGATATTAATCCAAAGGTACTTTATTTAATTTTGTCAGAGAAATTCTTTTAATGCCTAAAGTAATACTGGACAAGTGAGCTGTCTCAAAAGTTTGATGTTTCTAACAAAAACTCCTTGAAACTTTCCATATATTTTATAATACAAGCAAGTTAGCATGAAATTTTCTCATACACATGACCAATTATAACTCTGGAAAGCAGTACGCCATTAAAAGGAAGTTTTCTAGTGTCTTTATATTGTGTGGTAGTCCTATAATCAAAACAGTTCCTATGATGCACATTTTAAAACTTAAAAACATCACATATAAACAGCATTATCATCAAGCAGCTGGATCTTTGGGTTTGTGAATTTGCATGGCATATGAAGGTGTGTATTTATTGTTCAGCTAACAGTAAACATAGTATATTCTCTTTTTTCCTCCTAATTCTCATGTGAGAATTTACTCATGTCATGAGCTGATTCCACAGAATTATCCATTGTAAGAACAAAATTTCATTCCTATTAATTTCAAAAAACCCATATTTTTTTACATAAAGGGATAATGACAGGGTTCTTTATCTTTAAATAGCTTCAGTTTTCCTTGCTCTGTATTTGTAAGCAACAAACTACTTCTTCAGATGGGAAACTCTGCACTAAACATTTAGAGTCAGTTTCTTACTGTTGGAAGAGCAATAGAGCACACATTTTGCTGTCATGTACTCAAGTACAGATGTACTCAGAGCTCTTACACATGCAAGTACTGCCTGGTAGATGTAGGAGGGTGCAGCAATTACACCTTACAAGAGTTGAGTTTCTAATGCAGAAGTTCATTCAGAAATTCCTGGCTCTAGCTCTTTGTCTTTCAAGCTGGATGAGATTTCCAGATGAAACTTAAGAAAGTTGAAAGTTATTTTTACTTTGTGCATAAAAAACCTGCAACTTTGAAGTGGGTTTGGTTTTGTGTTTTGTTTTTGGGTTTTGTTGTTTTTTGTTTTGTTTTTTTAAAAAGCCATTTATTCAAAAGCATTACAAACACTGAAATCCAATATAAGCTGCAGTTTCACTACACACTGGCCAGCCACCAGTACATGCGAGTTCCTTTCCACTCTCCTTTTTTGAGAAGAGAAACAATCCCATTGTTTGCTGGTTTACATTCCCGTCACTACTCAGATCCCAGACAAATAATAAAAGTAATAGCAGACATCAGAATTAAACAAACTGATTAATACAGGTTTTTGCATAAAACATTGTGCTGAGGAAGAGACTTCACATTTCCTGATGAGATGGTGTTGAACACTGCAGATTTAATTTTATCACTGATTTCCTGGCGATATCCTCCCCTTCCCCCCCCCACAATTTCTATGAAATAACACTCCACCAGTAGGCACCTTAACCACAAAGGGAATCATACCCTTACTGGGCCTAAAAGTGAATAACCTTTAAAAAAAAAAAAAAAAGCAGCTCTTACAGCTAAAAGTTTGTCTCCAATCTGAAGTTTGCCATCTTTATGTGCTGCCCCGCCTTCAATGATTTTGGTTACATAGATGCTGTTGTCTCCAGGTATGTGCTGATTTCCTACACCACCAGCAATACTGAAACCAAGACCTGCTTGAAGATAAAGTCATTAATCAAGAAACCTTTTAGCATTCATAAGATTCAAATCATCATATAAATAATAATAAAAATAACTGTATCACATATACACATACATGCACATAGATATATATTAAAAAAATTGGGCTCTGGTTGAAGCAATACTGAATGCCTTTCCAAGTGAAGTCCATAATTGTCCAAAGTTCTGGAAAAGAGTTAGCTTTTGATTTTCAGAATTTCTGTAATCTTAAATCACACGATGTCTTGTGAAAGATGCACATAGCACAGCTACAGCATCACCACTATTTAAAGAATCACTGCCCAACATTTGCCCATATAGAAACAAAATAATACTATCTCTAAATGGTTTTTAATTTCTCAAAGATCTTTCTAGGTAACACAATGTAATATTTTACTCCCATTTGTAATGTACTTAAAAATTACTAAATATTATCAGAAATACATTTTTATCATTTGAAATAAAAATATGCATTTTACAAGAACAGTTCCAAGATACAGAGATGAAAACTCAGAAGCATTTGAGATGCCGTTATCTTATTTTTTCATTATCTTGCATTTGCTAGAATTTCATATACAAGACATTATTTCGAAAAAAAAATGCAGAAACCTATCGTCAACTTTATCCTTCTTGTGAAACAGAAGTTTTATACTTCCTACATACCTTTAGGGCCTTTTACAAGTTTGATTTCCACTATCTTTTCTGTGACTGGTTTCCTTCTTTTGACATACAATCGTACAATTGATCCCGCTTCTTTCAATGCCTCAACTGCTTTGCTGTGTGTCACATCACGAACATCCACCTCATTTACTCGTAGAATACAATCATTAACCCTAGAGACAGCAACATTCACGTTCAGCTATTGTGTTAGAGCAGAGCGGACCCATAAGGAGCCTGATATTCTATCTATATTACACTAACATACACGTTAACACATTAAGATACATAAATTTTGCTTCAAAATTATACTGATTCAAGACAATGCTCTAAAATTAATTATTAGTGCTTAAAAATAAAACAAGGATCACCAGAAAACATTTGAAGGGAATATTTTGTTCATGGCCAAAGAGGACACCTTCTTACACTGTTTCATTTAAACAGTATATTTAACAGACCTTCATACAAACTACCTTTTATTTAGGGCTATAAGAAAGAATTAAAGAATTCAGAAACTAGGAGGCACACAATGAGAACACACTAGTCTTAGCCATGATATGAACAAGTCAACCTCTGCTCCTGCTTTTCACAAGCTGTTTAAGTGCTGGCCTTCCACTCCATTTAACATGTTGCTGTAGTAACACTGAGCTCTCATTACAATAAGTACAATGCCTGACCCACCTGTCACCATGTTCTGCCAGATGTACCTCTGACAACAGCCAACAGGCTAAAATGAAGCCTTGAAATAAGCTTATTAGGACTAATAACCATAACACATCAGGCATTTGCAACAAAAATGACTGGGCAAGTTCTTGACAACACAAGAGGAAAAAAAGCTGGTTGTACAATTGGATGTGGGTTTTTTTCCACAGAGTAATACAGGAGTACACTTAAAGACTGTTGTGGATTAGAAAAAATCATTAATGTAATTTGTTATGAAATTCTAACAATACTCTTCAAAGGAAGTTGCAAATCTATCTTACAACCATCTAATTATACACCAACATTTCCTCACTAGGAGTTAAGTGCTTAACTAGGAGTTAAGTTAGAATCAGTCCACAATTAAATAAGAAAAAAAGGTATACTGGAGAAGGAGTACTCTACTAATTTAAACAAAAAATACGGCTTTTGAATTTGTGTAGCATCTTTGAAAAATGAAGAGACAGAATTATACCAAGCATAAAAGAGGGTAGTTAATAAGCTCGGCTATCTTACAGATGAGAAAATCCACACATGGATAAGCAACAGTTACCTATCTTGTCTAAGCTTTTCCTCTGAATATTGAATTAAGGACTATAGAACATAGAGCATAATGAATTCATACCACCAAATAGAAAATATAAAGTTCACTTAATTTCACTTAACTCTAGATTTTATTGGTTGGAATAAAAAACAATGGTCCAGTCAAACATTTTTTTTTCATTATTTACAAAATAATTCTGTAAGAAAAGCTTATTTTAAGTGTAATGTGGCATGATAAAACTACTAAAAGTAACAGAAATTGTTCTATGCACTGTTTGAAAATATAATAATTAACATTTAGCAACCTGACACAGAAAGTCATCATACCGTAATCTTCCATCCTGTGCAGCTGCACCCCCAGCTATAATTTTCGTAATGAAAATACTTGAATCATCTCCAATATGTGGGTTGTCTGTACCACCTGCAATACTAAAGCCAAGTCCGGAATTTCCCTAAAGGCAGAGGGGGAAAAAAATTTACACATTTCTTTTTTGGGGAAAAGATATACTAGAATATCTATTTGATTCAATATAAATCTAAATCTATATAATTTTCACCAATTTAAAAAAATATTAAAAGACATTTCAAGCAGCATACCACATATAACCATACCTAAGATATAATTATTTTCATAGAACATAAGTCATTGTGTAACTAAGATACAGTTGCAACCTCACAGCTTTCTCACTGAAGTGAACTTGATAAACTAGATAAAAAATTCCCTCTCTAGTGAGCCAGATATTTTGAGATTATTCACACAAATATTTGCTCCTCATTAAAATATCAGTGAGAAATTATTTTTCCCAGAGAAGTCCTCAAGTAATCTGTGTCACATATATCCTCATAGATGCAGAGACTGAGACTGACATTTTCTCTTCAAAGGATGCCTGCCCTTACTATCAATGGCAAGACCTCTTCACCTTCTCAGTAACCACCAGAACTGAATAGGTATCAAATACAACCATTTCTCTCTGTCTTTCAACAGTGCAGCTCAAGAAAAAGATCTGAGATAAATCCCTACATTACAAACCTACCAAAGCAATGCATAAGACAAGGTGTCACTTGAAATCTCAAATGGAACCCTGAATTGCAATACAAAACTTAATGGTATAAATAAAAGCCTATCATAAATGGCAATGTAAGAAGTAAAATCGTAATTTGTGTTATTACTCTCTACAAGCCTAGATGATAACATTAAATGCAGTATGTCTCAGGAAGATCCTTCTCCCATTTTACTCTTAGTGGTCAAGGACATTAATAAAAAACTGTTCCTGTTCCAGCAGCTGAGTGTATTTTTTTTCTTTAGGTTAAATAATCTATCTAAAGGGGGGGGAAAACCAAAATCACACAGACAAACAAAAAACCCTACAAAATAACTCCCCCAAAAAACCCCACCCAAACATTAAGGATTGTTTTGGATTGCCATTTAGCAGTATCAAGATGTTAATTTTTCATATTAAAGTATCATAAATACTATCTAAAACAGAGTAAGACAGACATATAGCATGTTACCCTTTCAAGAGTAATTTCTTCATACTCATAATCTGCATCTGTGCCATTGACCTATAAAGAAAGAAAAGTGAGAATGAGAGAACTTCACACTTTACATGACACAGTTTGCTTGGCTGGCAGTTCACTCCCATCAAATCTCAGCTGATTCACAGTGACCACTGAGCTCAGAGGGGACATGTGATTTTCACACTGCTCTGTATAGGAATCAAACACTCTTTTTGTACAAGTTTAAAAGTTCAGATTTCAGAGAGTAGACTGTTCTACACAGATACTGTAGAGCAGAGGCCCTCTGCTTCTGATTACTAGGAAAAAAAAAAAAAAGTTCTCGAGATCCTCAGACCATGTAGCAAGTTGAAACCGAGAAAAAAAGGAAGGGGTCATGGGGTAGAGAAGAAATTGTATAGAAGAACAGAGCAGTATTTTCAAACTGTTGTTCCTCACAGAGCAGAGAAAAATCAAAGACTGATGCTTTAAATCATTTCTCACTAGAAATGGGTAAGATCCTTCTAAAGCAACATTTAACAACTGTTTATATTACTATTTGTCATATTATATACATACTAAAGATCAAAAAATTAAAACAGAACCAAAACCAGAAGAAGAGTTTAGAAGAATATTTTATAAAGCTAGATGAACAACTCAAATACTAAAAGTAAGCCTTCACATCCTCACGTTAGAAAGGTTACCTACATTCTTTGCTGCCTACAGAACTAGGACAGAATCTAAAGTAGCAAATATCCAAATTAAGCATAAACAATTTAATATCAAATTCTTAACCACATTTAATATAAAAGTAACATTGATTTTTTTTTTTTCAATTACTGAGACATCTTGGAACTCAAATACTTTTCTCCACAGATACCTACAGCAACATATGCAACATGCAGCTACAGGTAATTCCATTTCAAGCCTTTTAGGATTAAATATTTAACAAGATATTATTTAATAAATAACATTTATACTATTATCTTACAAAGCATCTTGTCTATTCTTAAAATATTCTGTATCTGTTAGTCTTCTGTAGTCTTAACATATTATTCAAGATTTTTTAAGATACAAAATATGTGTATAGAAGAAAGCATTTTAAAATCTGTAGTTTTCTAGCAGAGAACTTTAAAAGGGACTTTAGTTCACCCCAAACAAAATTAAGATCATATCTACACCATTCCTCATATGTTTACTTAACATATTTAAAAGCTCCAAAAGCTGGAGATGCCACAACTGTCTAATATCAAACTCATTTATCCCTCGCTACACTCCCGAAATAACAGATTATTATCATTCTCTTTGCACAGTACCTCAAAAATGATACGTCCTTAGTCGTTTGTTCAGTGGAAAAGATACTGTGGTTTTAACACATGATATTTCTCCATTAAAAAGGGAAGAGGTCTTGACCTTCTGAGCACATGAAACTGTATCTATTACTACACCAATACAAAAGACACCACTGTGACCAAGAAGTTTTTATGTTAGCTTAGTCCTTGAGCTATTATCTACAAGAATGACAACATGTGCTAACTGAACCAGTCATCTCCTGTTACAGTACCTGGGAAATGGTTCATGATGACTGAGCAGCATGGGGCCTTTTTTTTTCCTTTGGGGTTTTTTCTTTCTTTTTTTTAATAACAAGGAAAATTAATCATTTCCTTATTCATTACCATTAGACAAAACAAAGCCAGTCATAATGCATTTAAGCAGTCTCTTGGTTATTTCCATGTAAACTCTGTAATCCAATTTTAAAATATCATCTAGATAAACAGGAGCAAACAAGAACCTTCATCATTTTTATCTTTTGCTTTACCTCAGTTCTATAATATCTTTTTTAAAAAAAAAAAAAAAAATTACCTTTGAATTGATTTTATTTAAGAAACCAAACATTAGCAGAGACAGGAGCAAAGATATATCAAATGATAAGTATCACTGTCCTGTTCTACCTTTTGAAGTGGTCTCAGATCCACTAAACCAAGCTTTATTTGCAGGGACTTCCCCTGGATGAAGGAAGTTCTGTACAAATGCTGTAATTATGCCACAGCGATCTTCTCTGAATCTGAAAACCTATTAAAAGTAGTTCAGCAGAATTTGGTTAGAGCCTTTTGGCTGAAGTTTCTCTGATACGGTTTATCTTTTCACGTGCTGCCAAGTTGAGTTTTGTTTGAATTTTGGGGGTCTTTAACAAAGAGTGGAAAAATAAATTTCTTGGTGTTTTTTTTTCCAAACCAGTTTGAGTTCTAAGAGGGAGGGAGTACTTCCCCTCCAACTTTATGACTCAGATAATGAGACCTGTGTTCTTGACCGTTTGTTCCTTGACGATTTTCTAGATTCATATTTTGCTTTTTACTTCTTTCAACAGAAAAAGCTTTACTAGTTAAGGGTTTTGTAGATTTACGATGCAGTTACCTCACAAGTATGATTTTACATTACTTCTCACTTAACAATTCCATTAGCTACTTGGAAATCTAGGAAGGATATTGCTTTACTCAACATCCTGTGCTTGCAGAGTAGATTACAGATAGTTATGGGCTTGTTTGTTTTACATCCACTACAAACTGATAATTTAGATAGTAGAAAATAACATTATCATAACAAACTGGCACTCAAAATTATAAACTATCTACTGTTCTCCATGTGCCTCTGTCAGATGGGGCCTTCGGAAACATGAATACGTATTTATTAATGACTTTTCTGCATGGTTTAGTTAGTGCGTGCAGGGACACACTCCACCTTCAGTATGTTTTTCTAAACTGTATCTGCATCTCATCAATAAAAGGGCCACACACTGTAGGCTACTGCTGTGATCTTTTAGTCAGAGGCATCGTTACTGCACTCAAGACTCATTATGTCACTGTACCAATCTTTTGCCTCCTGCTTAAACTGTTAATTCACCCTTCTGTCTGCATTGAGCTATTACAGCTCCTTTCTGGCAATGTTGTTATAAATGCTTTTGACCAAGGATAAGATTTACTCTTTACTTGCTAATACCAGTACCTAGAATCAACACAACATAAAGCAATTAGTACAGGCATTAACACTGTTCAGGAAAACATCAAGGAAGTGGGATATAAGTAACTGTAGGAAGAAGATGCAGGAGGAAAATTCAGACCTGAAACCTATGCCAAGCTAGCTCACAATCCAGAGCCTCCAAAGTATCTGCCAGTGGTATTCCTATCACAAAACAAGCTACCAAACACAAACTTTAGCCTCCACTGCATTTATTAATGTTTCAAACAGAACACACACACTTTTATGAACATTTGGAACACTAAAATCTCAAGTACAGCCACTGCATTAAGAAATGTTTTTATGAGAAGTGTAACGGAAATGGCTCATTAAATATTAAAGTATCTGCCTGTACAGCTGAAGAAAGACTGTTCTCTGAGGTTCCAGAGATTCAGTGTTCAAACAACTGTTTTGTAGTGTCACACACTAGCACACACACAGAACCGTCCACCTGCAATCTACAACTTTTTTATGTCATGGAACAGCTATTTAAGGTCTTCAAATAATCATTAGGACAGCTGAGGAAATCATAAGAGATTAAACAGCCTTTATTAATCAGTAAAAACAGACCTACACAACTACATGCAGAAAACATTATCTGAAGTTATAATTGAAATCAAGTGTAGGCTTACGTATGTTGGAGTCTCCAAAGAATCTGTATTCACCAGCACTGGAGGGGGATTTGCCTTTAACAAAAGAATAAAAAAAATATACAGCATAAGAGAAAATAATACTAATGATAATTATATAACATTTAATTTACTGCGTTCTCAAAGTTCCTTTAAAACAGTCTCAGTTTGAGAATCTCAAAAATTCACCTTTTGAAACACTTGTGTCTATCCAGAACAAAGTGCTTTCATGACAAAATCACACTCTTCAAAACTCTCAGCTCATATTTCATATACAAGTTCTGTCATTTACTATCTTATTTTTCAAAAGAAAAACTGAATCATGCTATCATTTGACATGATGCCAGTTTCCCTAGTAATTTGTAATACAACATGCAGAAGGTGCTTTACCAGCAATATGTTAAAACCAAATTTTGGTGGATTTGATTCCCCTCTCTTCCTACCAGGAAGATGACACTTTTTTTTTTTTTTTTCCCCTCCTCCTCTTCAAACTGCAATATGGAAACCTACAGAAATGCAAACTTATGGAAGAAAGGATCTACAAAACTGACTTATGAAAGCAAATCCACAGCAGACGTTCATCTACTGCATAGCAGTATGTCCCTCCATCAGAAAATTGTTATAGATCTACAAATCATAAGTAGTCAGAGGTTACTGCTATAAAAATATGAAATAGTATACATTCTTGCTAGGCAGGAACTTGTAGAATAAACTAACTTTGACATTACTGAGAATGTTTCTGCGAAAAATATGGTTTCAACTGAAAGACAATCCACACAGACTGGTGGCATTTATTCAAAATATTTCCAAATAAATAGATATCCTATTTTGGGATCAACTATCTGCCTTTAAAATAGGTAGCATCTAGCCTACTCCAAGAACAAAGTGCGCAGATATATTCCAGGCTCCAAATATTGTTGGTGTATTAAGTTCAATGGGAACTACAAACTCAGTGGCACAGAACAAAGTTACTGCTTTAACGAAGCTGAGATTTTTAAATATGTATAAAAATCCATTTTTAAAAAAAATTAAGACTTTTTTTTAATCTCTTATGTGTGCACGTGTGTGTGTAAATAAATTTAGGAACAGTTTAACAGGCTGCTATAGAAGCTAGTATTAAACTCATTCAAAGATAAACTTAAGATCTACAAAAACATGACAATTAAATTAACCTATTCATATTATGCATTTTAGTTCCGTTACCATGACAACAACATACTGAAGAATTCATGATTTTTAAAAGCCCTGAAAAGCTAGGAAGTAAACGATGACTCAGAAGTTCCTTAGAAAAGACTGAGATAAATAATCTACCATCACTAGACAGGAGTCATCAACCTGTTATCAGGTTGCTGTGTCAGAAATTAGACCTGTATCATTTAATAATTACGAAGATCAGGTGGTACCTACACATGTTAACAGAGTTGACTATTAAAAAATAGAAACAAAAAGGATGACACTTATGACTGTTAAGATGTCAAACACCTTTTTCACCCAGCAATTCTCTCAGTAGAAGCATGGGCACACTTTATGCAGTACAGAAATCAAGTACTAGTTAGTGTCATGATAAAAACCTGTCAAAACAATTCTCTCTCACAGAACCATTTTCTGCCATTAGTTACATTCAAATTTCTGCTTCTTAATCAAGTGCAAATTCTATTAAGACTGAAGTAAAAATAAGACCCCGTACTAAAAAAACCCCATCAATTAAACTATGCATCACCATCCTTGTAAGAGATTTGCAATTAACACAATTTTAAGAATAAAACAAACAATTAAAAAAACCCACAACAACCAACCCCCCCACCCCCCTCCCAAAACCACACCACAACACACAAACCAAAACAATACACTGTATTAAAAAGAACCTGACTGAATACAAAGCATTAGGAGTCTTATCTCCACTGGATCTACAGGAGACAAGCAGACATACATTTATTTTATATTTGTGTATCACCTTTGAAAAGATTTTCAATTTACAAAAAAAAAAAAAAAATTTTGAAAGTTTAGTCATGTTCTTTACATTTCCCTCAATTCTGGAATTTATTTTTATTTAATATTGGGATTTTGTAATATCCCAAAAGCAGTGCCAGTGAAAACTGGTTTCCCATGAAACTTTTTCTTGAGGGTGACAAGTGGTGTTCTTTAACATCTTAGAAAAAGAAGAGAGACACTATCTAAAAGCAAATTGCTATTAGTGGGTGAGGTTTCTATGTGAACAGTGTATTTGAGACACAAACTAGCCAACAGATGCAGAACACCTCCGGTAAATTAAGTGATTGTTCCGAACACTCCTTCTGCACTTATCCGAATTCTCCATCCAGAGCAGTCATTTCCCATCCTTCCCAAGCAGGAAGCAGCAAAGTGTTGTGCCAGGCCTTCCAAGGGTACGCCTGGCCACTGCAAAGACCCAGGGCACCATCTAACTCAAAACATCAAATGTTTCTGGAAGGAAGACCTGTTCTTTCATTCTGCTATGCAAGAGCTCTCCAAATTACCCAACACTTTCAAGCTTCTGTGCCAGGGCTTGTTCAAATATTTAAAAGCCATTTGACAAGTTTGTTTACAAGCAGACTAAGGTCTTGCCTAAGGGGTAAAGTGACTAACAAAATAGAGAGATCTATTATTGCACAAAAACGCATCTGCCAAATCCAAAGTTGATTATAACTTGTTGTGGTATTTTTTAATTGCTTAGAATCACAAATGATGCAGAATTCAATAGCTAACTCCTGCAGACATTTATATGCACCCAGAAGACAAAGGCACAGACCACTCCATTCTTACTCTTCTGCTTGTAGTCCAGCATCATCAATGGACATAAACAGTATCACAGCAACGGCAGTCAAAGACAATATAATTATATATAGCACTAATTATTTTACTTTAAATTAAATTTAGCCTACTGGCAATTCCCTGAAAGTAAATGCTACTGGAAACTCAGTTATCTTTATCAACCAAGGCTGACAGCAGAAGGCCACTGGTTGCACTAGTCTGTTTGCCTCAGATCCTGGATTTGGCAGAATCCTTCAATAAAGCTGAAACAGTTCTGAAACTAATAAAATCTCTGGTCTGCCTGTTGGGAAAAGTACAGGTGACAGATTTATGTAAACATACATCTGCTAGAAATTGCACTATAAACCAACTAACTGTAAAAGCTTTTGATAATTATTGGATTATGTAAAATTTAAAAATGTACCAGAGATTAAAAAAAAGATTACCACCTGTTGCAAGTTTAGCCACATAGCTTGAAAGCAGACCTTAAGAAAAAAAAAAAAAAACCAAAAAAAAACAACCACACACACCAAAAACACAACAAAACAAAACAACAAACCCGACATGTATACTACAAAAATATCCCAGTAATATTCTGGATAGTTTAATTCCCTTTTAAAGTTAATATTGGTCACCAAACAATTCTATAAAGTGACCCATCTTTTCAGAAGGCATGCACCCATTGTTTCAGATTTTTGCACTGAAAGTTACAAAAAATAAAAACAGAATGTCATTCAATATGCAAAAAGTATGATTTCTATCTATCCTCAATTATTCAATAGCTTGCCATGCTCTAGTCACATATTCCAAGTTATATGCAAGATACAATGTTAACTCATGTTTACTGCTTTCACTTGTCTTGAAAGGGGTTATTTTTTTTTGTGTGTTGACATTATGTGACCTAAAGGACGAAGGTCCAGAAGGGAAGCACATACTATGAGCCAAACACGTTAGGAATAGAGGGATTAAAAAACCCTAAAAAATCCTTTTGCATTCTAAATGCCCCCAAGCACACTAATACCAACAAATGGCTGGAGAACAGAAAAAATGTCATGCAAGTATAATGGATGAAAGACATATATTAAGCATTTGTATATGAGATGAGACAACAATTTGCCATAAATAAACAATAACACTTTAGTAAGGGTGAAATGGCTCTAAAATTAATATGTAAGAACACAAATATCCTATTGTGTCTTTCCATTCTGTTTTTTCTTTAACTATTTCACAACTTGCTAATACACATGCATATGAAAATACAGATATTTTAAATGGACTAAGAGATGCTATAAAACAACACAAATCAGAATGAAACTCCAGTGTATTACTAATTCAGCTGTTTCACAGTTCTTCTCAAACCTGTGTGCAAAAGTGCCAAAATGTGAATTTAAACAAAGCAATGAAATAAATTGAATAAATAAAAGTTGAACAAATTTAACAAAAAAAAACAAAAAAAAAAGAGGAATAAAAACCTGTGGTATGGTGGATGGGATGACAGTGGTCTCAGCAGGGACTGGTGGGACAGGGATCACGGGGACAATGGGAGAAGAGGAAGGAACAGCTTCTGTGGACTAAAAATCACCAAAATGTCAAAAATAATGAAAACTAGAAAAACACTTTAAAACAAACATAATTCACATTTAGCAGCTTAAAATTATTCTGAAATAGCATATGGATTTGATAACTATAATCACAACTGAAGACAACCTACCACCTTTAGCCATGCTGTACATGGCAGCGCATCCCCAGCAACGTGCTAATGTCAGAGAACCCAAAGCAGCAAGACACTTCCACGCTGTGTAGTCATACCCAGTTACTCACCTTGCAGTACACGGGAGCGACTCTGGGGACCAACAGAAAACCTGCTCATGTCAAAGGACAGACTCAGCCTTTTTGTGGGTTGGTTTCACAACAGAAGCCCTTCACCATTAACACAACAGTGTGCAA
>KL271147.1:74893-100499 GCA_000699545.1 Podiceps cristatus
GGGGGGAGGGAGAAAAAAAGGTGGTATTTGTAGTTCCAAGAGCAACAGTCCAAGCACCAAAACACAGCCAAGGAACAGGAGGTACGGGCAGAATACCTAACTCATGCAGGGCTGCACCATGTGCCAGGGCAACCTCCAGTAAGAAACCTTAGGCCTCACTGAAATTTAGTGTTCTGCAAGTATGGAAAGTGAATATAGCATCCTGGCCAAAAAACATGGGAAGAAGAGGAAAAAAATATAAAATCAAAGCGTACTAAGTAAACACCAAGGAAAAAAAAAGTAGAGAAAACAAGAAGAATGATATTAAAAGAGATTAATCAGGTATTTGAGAGTCAGACATCATTCTGCTCAATTACAGTCACACATGTGAGGTAAGGCAGAACCTGCCTTGCAGTCGCCCCCGTCGCGGGCTGGGGGAAATCTCTGGTGAAGCAGTCGGGACACACGCATAATTCAGAGCAGGGAAAAGCAGTTATGTAACTAAAGCTGCATAGGTCTGGCAGATCATCTTCTGGCTGCAGAAAGCCTGAACCCGCAAGTATTCTCTGCAGCCTGTATTAATTACTAGCATGAATTGCTCCACTCTAATATCAAGTGCTTAGTGATTTTTTCATAACCAGAGGGGGTTCAGGATCAGGTTGTGCTTTCATATTACATACAAACTCAGAACAATTTTTTGCTAATACAAAGCTGAATCATCAATATTTCATTCTTTTAAATTACTACATCGAATGTGCAGTGCACACTTGTTTGCAGCAATCTGTTAAAGTGCCAGTAATCTTTTACAAGTAGTATTTCTTCCAGAATAATTTTCCTTCCAGGTTCTATGCCACCCATCCAATAGCTGGATAACAACAATAACCACAGAAAGAGAAAATAGTACTAATATTTGACATGCATTGTCTACTGCAAAAGTCTCAATAACCAACTTTTGTTACTCCAAAAAGCAATTCTAATAGCTGGGAGAATCCTCCCAAAATAATTTTGTATTTCACCCCTTCCGTTGCCTTCAAGGAGACAGTTGCACAAAATTGGCAACTTCTGTTAATAAGACTTGACTGATGAAAACAAACCCATATTCATTACCTCTTCTTGAAAGTAAGAAATAAAATATTTTCCAAAGTGAACAAAACTTTATGCGGTAGGAAGAAACAATTTTGATTCAATACCCAGTGACAAAGCCACAGATAAAGGGCATATTTTCTTTCTAGAGATATATAACCTAAGGTATGGTAGTGTAGTTTTAAATGTTTTCTCTGAACTACATCCTAGAATGCCACAGGACATTTCACTAGTGAAGCCTGCTATTTTAAGAACTTTGCATCCATCTTCCTCAAAATCACAAAAGTCAATACTCACCTAAATATACCTTCAGGGACTTCTAGGCTGCTTGGTGAGGTCTAATGGTGGTAAAACTGAAGCATAACTACCATCCACCCCCCATTCATAATCCCTGCTAGCTGTGTGCTGCCCAGAGCACCTACACCTGAGCACACAACTAGCACTAACACTGATGACTGTCTGTGCTGTATTCCTCCCCGAGTGCCATCCTGTGGCCTGGGCAGGTCCTTAGTACCACACTGTGAGGGACTTGAGCTGTTAAGCAACGAATTTAGGATATGCTTGTTTTTCCCGAGTGTATTTCTCCAGGACTTCAAACAAAATGTAGCATCACGGGAATTTGGAAATAAAGCATACCACGAGTATTTCCCTACTGTCAAAACAAAGTTTCACGGAAATCAAGTAAAAAATTACCACATTTTACAAGAGCTAAAAAGATGCAGAACTATCTGAACATAAGCAATCATTTAAATTTTGACTTGAAATTCCCAACAATGTTTATATATCAAGACACAATCAGACATGCTAATACGCTGCATGTATCTGAATTTTGAGAACTGCAAAGACAAACGACCCAATTCTACCCAGGCATGAGTACTACCATTGCTGGTAAGCTACTGTAGAGGGTAAAATACGCCAAATGCAGAGGATGGGAAGCAGAACTACCAAAAAAGGAGAATACCATTAATACAAGGATGACTCATGATTTTCCCTCTCTAGAGGTTTGTTTTTTCTTTCATGTGAGAAAGATTCTCTTACCAACAGACCATTACTTTGCTTTAAAAATGCACTTCCCACCCAATGAACTCAAAAGTCACCTGTGCACCTCACTCAGCGTGTCAGTACAGTAACTCTTCAGTTTTGATATGGACACCATATCCAACTATTTCCTACACTGTGGCTAAAACCAAAATTATTTAAAATACATGCACCTTTCCAGCTTTCTAACCACTCATACTTATAAATTTATGACTGTACTTGTATCACACATACTTCATGGGGGTGGGGGTATTGTTCAGATTCTCCTATCCAAGTCAGCATATTCCAGATACTGGTTTTTCAACAACAAATTGACTTTCCACAATCAAAACCTTAAGAGACTGGCCAGGGTAAATGATAAGCTGAATTATGATGGCCTCAACCCATAGGTGGTTAAAATTAAGCCTGCCTACCATTCTGCACTGATATAAGGATGAAGAACTTCCGGCTTCAGATTTGGGTTTCTGACCCTTGACTACCCCTTCAAGGGCTCTCCCTGTTCCTTGCCATGATGAAGCAAAGACCAATTTGCACAGTCTCCTAAAGATGAAGGAATAAAAATACCAGATTTCTCCCTGGATGCTATCCAGGTCTCTCCAAGGAGAGTTTGGACAGAAAGCACAGAAATGAAGCAGCTGAGCCTGCAGCCTATCAGGGTATGTCTACATGAAGACAGGTAGGCTAGTACATAAGCATTTTACTAAGAAATTTTGAGGACAGAGAAGCCATCTTGGAGCGGTATCATCAGTTCAGATAGTACTGTAACAAAGATATGAAAGTTTTTCTGGATCCCAGAAACGAAAATGCACGCAGCCTCTGTAGATTACAAGGACTAGTCTGAATGCCTGTGACTTTATTTCATATCTCACTTTTTTCAGAGTAAACCATGGCTCTTTAAAATCATATCTATATGAGCACTCTATTTTAAAGACATACAGCTAGCACGATAGATATGGCTAAACTGTAGGAATTATCTGGTGGGTTCGGTTTTGGTTTTTGTTTGTTGGTTTTGGTTTTGGTGATAGATATGGCTAAACTAGGAATTATCTGGTGGGTTCGTTTTTGGTTTTTGTTTGTTGGTTTTGGTTTTGGATGCGTTTTTTATTCAGTCAACACATTGATTCTCTAACCTAGTTTCCTCCTCAAACCCCACAGCATTTTACAATGAACTCAAATGAACTTTTTTAAAACTCTGAACTTAAAACATACATAAATAGCTTTGAAAGGGAGAAACAGTGACAGAATATCAATAAAATCACAGATGGTGACAATGACCTGAACTGTTTTAAAGACAAATAAGCAATTTACTTTCTGCCAATTCTTTATTGCAAACTTCATCTACAAAAACAATCCACAGAGGAACAACTGGCACCATGAATACTGAAGCAGAAGTAAAAGAGCAAATGCAGTGACAGACAGACAGAGTGAACTATCCTAATTAACAGAGTAAAAACCCACCCTCGGGTAGGGAAAAGCCCCTTACCCACAAAAGCCCCTTCCTCTCTGAGCATGCCCAGTAAAAAAGGAAGCTGATGGCACTTTAAGAGAGATGAGGCATGTAAGGAGCAATGGGAAAGAGGGTGGCTGTGCTCAACTGGGAAAGTACTGCTAGCAATGATTGCTCTAAGTGTGTAAATGTTTACCATGTTAGCCAAGGGGTGCTAGCTTTGTGAGTTACCCCCTAGCACCTGTCTTTGCGCAGATATGAAATAAAGACATATCTTGACTCTGTGTGTGCATGGGCTCTTTGCACACCAGGTGAAGAATCCTATTTTGGGAGAACACCACTGTGTAGCAAAAGTAGAGCTTTGCGTGTGAGACAAATGAACACCTGCAAAGCAGAAACGGGGAACCTGGAACTACAAAACTGTCACCAGCACTCTCACACAGTATCCAGCGGTTGTTCAATGAGTAAAACTTTCAGGCGTTAAGAATCTCACGCAAATACGAACCATAGTCTCAACAACAGTTTCAGCAACCAACCTCTTCTCTATATTAGGATCTAAAAATGGACCCTTCTAGACTTAACATCACAATGCTTCATATAAAGGAGACCACCACTGTCCACTTCTTATGTCTGGTATTCAGAAAGATGTACTTAGCTCAAACTAATTTCTCCTGCCAAATATCTCAGGGACAGCCTAAATGGCTGAATTTCAGTCATATTCCAAATCCATAACACAGAAAATGTAAACAAAGTATTTGTTTTAATAGCAATAATTTGTATTTTTGTTTTTCAAATACTAAACAAATGCCTAGTGCTGAACTCTACATGCAGGGGGTTAGTCATCTGTATTCACCAAGCAACCCAGCACTCTATGCTCAAAACAGAATTACAAGGCTTCTCATTTACGTTCTTAAGTGCTACTGAGAATGAATTTAATGCATTTAATTTGCAACTTAAAGCAAGGCCTAGAAAGCTCCATTTAAATAACATCGGCCTTAAGCATAGTAGCTTTCATTATCATGCTAAAGAAAGCACAAAGAAGTCTAAGCAGGGTTTCAGCATCAGAAAGACACCAGACAAAGAGAAAATGTGTTCTAGGACTTTATTGTAGAAAAATAAAGGAAGCTCTAGGGTGTCAATATTTTAGTTTTTTAAATTCACAGTAGAAAGGTTATACTGTGGTAGGTAACTGAGATGTGATAGAGACTCTTCACCCTTGAGAACACTATTAAATCAAAACACAATGATAAAGGTTAGTTACTGCTTACATGCTTTAATACACATCACATTTCTTAAAAGCTGTCAGAACACATAATTTCCAACCATTCCTAAATTATTCATGGAATAATTAAATCCTCCTCATGCTTATTTTGTTCTTCATAATTCATTCAAATATCAAAAATGACCTGTATCTATCTAGCTCTGATATTAGGAAGTGATCCCTCTCAATACTAGAAACGTGTCAGTTAACTCAAAACTATGCCACTACCCTGCTCCAAAAGTTCTTTTGTTGGGGATCTTTTTTAATGGAGTAAATCTAGAAGAAACATTATTCATAAAATATGAAAATGATGCATGTTAGCCTCATCTTATTTAAAGCATGATCTGTTTTTTCTTTAGGATCAGAAACATGCAGGTTTGCTTATAGCATGCCACTGCCCTTGAAGTACTTAAGGGTATAGTCTTAAGGAGTAATTAAGTGATCTGAAGAAAGTCAGTGAATCCAAGCTAGAGCTTTCCATTTTAAGACAAGAATTTATTACTTTATTGACAATTGTATTGTTCTGTGATCAATCTATTATCTGTCAAAAGATCTCTTTATAAAAAATTGCCCTAAAACACCAAGCATGAGCAGAAATTCATTTGCCTCACATTAATGTATAGCAAACAGAAAACCACACAAGAAAAGCCATCTATAGCAACCCATCAATTAAAATCTGCTAGGTTTTTCAGGATGTAAATGTCCGAAAATTTTGGAAAATTAATGATTTGATTTATGCATAAATCCTTCATTTACAAAAGCCTTCACACATGTAAGTGGCATTAGCATTTTATCTTTACACACACTGAATTCTTCCCAAATACACACTATTACTTTCACTGCAGTCCTGATAGCTTTATGTGGCTATCCAGATGCTTTGCCCTTTCATTGCTCAGAGCTAAGGCTAAAATCTTTATCATGCAATTACTAGCTAGGTATCTCATCCGATTTTATTCATTCTTACACCATGGAAACACTGGAAGCTCCTCAGACTTGCTTCCATGACAACATGCAGTATAATACAATCTCAAAATAAGCACCATTACACAACACATCCAGGCTCTAGAATGAGTCATAGGAGCCCTGCAACATTTCAGTAAAATAGGCATCTTTTATGTAGTGTCAAACACTCATTGTCATCAGCAAATTAAAATACTATGAAAGTTATAACAGATTTAATGCCTAGCATTACTTGAGAAAACTTTCACTCCACAAGTAAAGACTGATTTTTTTTCTTACAATGCTGTTTGCTAAGTATTTCTAAATATTCTAGCACTTTTCTGTATAACTTAGGAAAGAATATAGCCTTATGTAACCTTGCAATGGAAAAACACATTTATGTATAATTTACAGTTTACACTGTTGACTAAAAACACTGTTTTTAAAAACAAGGTTTACAGATAAACTGACTTATGGTCTGTAATTATCCACAGGCATTTTATCTGGATTTTGGGTTAACTGCACCACAGAAACACAAATCAGATTTAATCTGTTTTCACCAATGCTGGAAAACACAGCTATGGTGCACCCATACCTAGCTACCACAGAAGCTGCTTAACCTCTCAGGCAGAGTGGGAAACCTGAGCCAGTGATTTGGGTGCCATACAAAAACCGCCTGTCTCATGAACTGGAACTAGGCCAAGTCAGCTATAACTGGAACTAAAATGGAGCTAACTAAGCTCTTGTGTACCCAAACCCAGTGCAGAAGCCATTTAAACAGCTCGCTGCAGCTTTGACAGGGAACCCACCTGTTCAGGACAAGGCCACAGGAGCCAGAAGATGAGGTTCAGCCCTGAGATCAGATGGGGCAAATCTCTGGGAAGATGCCACTGCAGTGACAACCACAGGGCTGTGCAGAAGGCAGACCTGAAGTGCAAGACTTGCTATGCTGTATCAGCGCCAGGAGAGACCTGGGGTCACATAAAAACAGCATTTTGTGTTGGTATCACACTGACCAAAACGTCTACCAGCCACCTTTTGTGTGGTACATCCTTGCCTCATTCACTCTGGATAAAAAAAAAAAAAATCAACTATATTGGCCTCAAAAAAGTGGGTATCAATAAATACTACAAGTAGTAGATCAAGTTTCTCAGAATACTTTAAAATACATGAAAAAATATAACTTTTCTTGACTATACAATTTTAATTACTTTTTTTTTGGTCTCATCTTGACAGGATACTAGTTTACACAATTATTTCTGCCAATTTAGTTGAGATAATTAAAATGCTTAATCTACAATAAAATGATTGAAGTCTTTAGGATACAAATATTTGAAATTCTTCAATACAAAAAAATCTGTACAAAGGGCTAATACAAGGGTTCTGGCTTGGATTTAGGAATCAGGAAAAGTAAAACAGGATTCAGACTCTCAAGATTACAAACTGTTTAAAGAAAATTTTGCAGTTTCATTTTATAATTCCAGCAACACTCCACAACACAATTCTAATAAAGATTCAAGCCCTTAAACATTGAGAAACTAACAGACAGCAATAAAATCTCTGGGTACTAAACAGTTTAAAGAAAAAAGAGGAAACCTGCTTTTATTTACCTCCCTATCACAATTACTCAAAAAAAAGACTCTTCATTCTTACATCCTCAGTAAGACAAACTAAACGGACTTCTAGCCACACTTCTATAATAGCGGTCAGGCCATAGGTGAAGTTCTGGGTTTCAGGCTTTGACGCATGAGGTACAAAAGTTCCCACATCTCAGGCCTGTGCCCAAGCTGCTCCTTGCACAGGCTGCTCCAACAGCCCTGGCCTAATCCCCAGCTGCCTTTATGAAGGAATGAACTGAAACCAAACAGGGCCAACAACAGAACAGAAAAAAAAAATAATCTGACTCCTCAGTGCAGAAGGGTATTTCCTTAAAAACAAGCCAAATTCTGTTTCCAGCACTGGTTTGGATTAGAAGTCTTTGAACAAAATGCACAAGAACAGGGGCTATAACTCCCAGTTCTCCTCCCCTCATTAGGCTACAAACAAGCAGAAGCTGTTCTTTCACTGTTGAATCTTTGCCACTACAATAAGGCTGGCCAAATCCATGCAAACTAAGGGATTCAGGGTTATGAAAACACACAAGTCATCTCCAGCTCTTGGAATCCCTAAACTGGAACAGGCAGAAAGCTCTGAAAGCCCTCAGAGGAAGCATCATACCTTTGCGTCCTGGGTTTATGCTCTGCCCTAACCCTCCACTCTGGCTGCTGCTGGAAGCAGGGCACCAGCCTGACAGACAGCCCCATATTTTTCTTTTCTAGCAAGCAAAAAATTTATAAAACTTGAACAGTGCAACATAGGTAAAAAATGGACAGGTAAACAGAGGTGAAACAAATGAAAAAATAACACTGAAAACTATGAAAGAAGTGGAATAATGGATACGTAAAAACAAAATTTTAAGTGGTAATGCTATAAATAGATAACTACTTAATTGCTTTACATTTCAAGAACCAGAAAACAAAACGTGTCTTTTATGCTGGTTACTGAGGCCAAACCCAATTTAGCAGCTGTCAAATTTTCCAAGTCTTGCCTTACAAGAAAGTAGGTGAAAGTAATAATGTATGGTATAAAAATTAGCAGCAAACAAAAAAGCAAACTGCCAGCATTCCTGACATTTCACAATTACATTAGAACACAAGACGACTCTATGATTCTATAAGATGACAGCAATATATCTACTGTCCTTAGAAGAAGGCATAGCAAAATAGGAGAATGTTTCTAATTTAGACATGCCTAAGGACAACAGCAGGGAATTCACCTGTTACTGGTTTCCTTAATCATATTCTCTGAAACTATTCATCTAGCCACTAGTCTTTCCCAGATACCTTTCAAGATTAATTCCTGCCACTCTGATCATCTCATGACTGATGCATCCATCACTCAGGGGATGAATCCATGAGATGGCATTTTCTTAGGATGGGTCAGATGATCATGATCACTGAGTGACATACAAAAGCCAGAAACTGAGATTCATTTCCCTGCATTTAACTCATATTATCGCTCAGCTTAACATCCTCTAGAGGTTTATCCAGGTATTTTTTCCCCTAGTGTCATTTATTCAGAAACATCAAATAACACAACGCACTAGACATAGATAGGTTATTCTGATAGTTCATGTCCCTCTCTATTAAAAAAATTTTTTAAAAAAGTCACTCTACACAAACAGTAAAAACTGCCATACTGGATAAGAACAAAGACCCAACTGGTCAAGAATCTTACTAACTGCAAAAACTGACAGATGCGTAAGTGGGAGTTAGACATACGCCCAGTGATTTTCCCAGAAAGCCATCTCAGAATATGAAAGTCAAAGTCTTCCTGAACCACAGTCTGTAACAGCTACATGCCACTTGCCCTTTGCAAATCCATTTAACTCCATTTTGAAATCATTCTCTTTTTGAATCTTCTCTTCCCCACAGCATTTTGTGGCAGCAACCTTCACAATTTTAGCAGAAATTTTACAGGACACTTGTGACAGATCTAGAACTAGAGAACTATTAAATCATTTCTAATTGAGAACCTTCTTAATTTCATTTTTTATAAGTCTATCATATTCTTACTTACGGTTTTTTATTTGTTTATTTTCAAAATAGCCATCCCTATAGATAACTAGATTATTCCTCTTAACACATTAGTATCCTTTTCCTTTTTACTTATGCTCTATCCTTTCTAAGACAAGGCAAACAGAAACCCATACAAAATTCAAAATACAGAGACACAAGAAATATACTCAGTGTCATGTTCTGTGGTATTGTCTACTTTTTCTTTAGTAATACCTGACATTTCATTCACCCTTTCACTACTGCAAAGTACTAAGGCGATGTTTTCAGAGACCTATCAGTGACAACTCCAAAATCTCTTTCTGGAATAGAAATACTTCATTTGTAGCCTATCACTATATACACATACACAGGATTATCCTTCTAACTGTTCCTCATTCATTATTGTACAATGACTGAGGCCCACCTATTTTTGTGTCCATTCACTTTTGTCTGCTATTCTCTGCAGCTAGTATTTAACCTGAAAATAAAAATTATAGGGGGAAGAAAAAAAAACCTAACCAACAACAAAAACACACACATACCTCTGCCTCACAGCTTCTCTGCCCTCCCCAGTCATGAATACGGTCTTCTGGGAAGCCAGTCCCAGTTGAAGAGGCCTGTCTTAATCAACTGAAACCCTACAAAACAGCCTTTCCTTTTATCTCATGGCACAATTAATTTTAACAGCCTTTGATCCAAGAAACATTATTTTCAAAGGCCTCTGTAATTGTAACAAATTTCTGATGACCACATGTTCTCATGTAGATTTTTATCTACATGTTCCCTGTCTTCAAATAAGTCTGGAGGATCTGCAAGTCCTTATTTTCCCTTTATAAAGACAAGCTGACATGTCTTCAAAATACTTGTTTATCCATCTACCTGTTAATTCTTCAATAATAATCAAGAAATTCTCAAAGTCTGCACAATAAGGGCATCATAGCTCCTTTTAAAAAGGGCATCATATTTGCCTTTTTTAAAAATGTGTATTCTAGAAATACCCAGACAGTTTAAACAAAAAGGTCACTCACAATACAATGGACAGTTCAGCCATATTAAACACAAGTTCCTTAAGAAATCCTGAATAAATGTCATCTCCTATTGATCACCTGTGCCTCCTGCCTTATTAATTTAAATTCTCTTCTATTGGCACCTGAATCTTATTATTTTTAATAAAGTAAAATGAGTCATAGGAACTACTCCAAGCTCAAAAGTGGGACAGCCCTAGCTGACTTTCTGCTCAGAGAGAGGCATTTACTTTGGCATTCCACACTTCTCTGGGATTACAGTCTTAGGTCTGTACTATCACCATCTTGCTCAATAGTATTTCATCATCAATTTGCATACCACTTGGTTTAGCATCTCACTAAACCTCATTACAGAGCAGCACTTCAGTAATGTGCTCAAATTCTGAAAAGCTGTACACAGAATTTTCCCCCATGGCGTTCATCTTTTAAAAAGAGTAACAACAATGATAAAGTTAAAATAAAGATTAAAAGCACTAGTAAAGAGATATAATAAAAGTTTTTAAAAAATATAAACTGCTTTCCAGCAGTTTTCAGCTTCCAAATAGCAATTTAAAGTCATTATAATAAGAGTTGAATCAGAGATTCTGTCATGTATTTTGACATTTTCAAGTACAAACTATGTTTGTCATTATGCTTTTTACATAGGAAATACTAATTTATTGCCCTCATTTGGCAATTACATCAAGTCCCACTAAGCTTTTGAAATGCTTATTATATTAATATCCTCCCTTCAAATTAAGTTTTCTATCTATATTTGTCTAGCTTCAGTTCCCTGACTTGGAATACAGATGCCTTTTTCTACCAAACAAGCTTTCTAGTCTCCAAAAATCTGTGTCTGTGACCAAATCACCTCCTGACTTTCCTTTGGATCAACTAAGCAGAGGTTCTTAAGTTTCTTATTTTAAAGCAGGTTTTCTTGAACACAATATACAGTTATAATCCCTTTTCTGAACACCCTCAATTTATCAGGAGCCCTTTTCAGGCCAGGATTTTGTACTGGAGACTGCGCACGCTACAGACAGAATCCAGAGCTCCCTCTCAGTTCTTCTCCAAAGGGAAAGCTGACTCCCTTCTCAGCCGCTACATCACACTGCGTAGTCAGATACAGTTATAGTTATCCAAGAAAAACAACTACAATTTACTTACTAAATTAAATTTGCTTTGAAGTAGAAGTGTACACCAGAAGCACAAGCAATCTTTACTCTGCTCCCTACTCTGTTATAAAAACCAAACACTATTATCTGGGAGGCACGTAATACAGGTTGCTCAACTAACTTCTACAGGCATCACTCAGAAAAACAATTTTAAATAAGCAAATATAGCAACTCTGAGGCAGCACTGACAAAGATAATAAAGGAGAAGAAGCTAGAAGACTTGTTCAAAACATTCCCATAGTATGGCAGTTTCTAGTAAACACCACACAAAGCAGTGGAAAAAATTTGAAAATTCCATGTTCGAAGAAAAATCTTGTACTATACCTGCATCCCATAAAATATCTGAAGTTGTATTAGAAGACAGACAACTACATAGATACTAGTCTCCAGTAATGTTAATAGTAACTTCTAACACAGTTTAAAAAACAATGTTAACTTAAAAGTACTCAAGCTGACTACATGGAAAAAAAAAACCCACCACACCATACCACACGAATAAGCATTTATTTAAACTATTTTGTGCTGACCCTTTCTTCTTTTCTATGAAAAATATAGACAAAGTAATCCAGTTTTATTTAAATAATTGCTTAGATGTATTATTTCACAAAAGAAGACTGTTGCAAAGGACTAGAATATGCACTGGAAACAGTTTAATGGAACAAAAGACTGAAAATTCATAAATGCCAAGATTGGCTTACAAGAGAGACAAAATGAGTCATAAATGTCTGTTATCTCTCTGGAGAACACGTCAGCTCAACTACATCCTAACATGCAGCTAAACACAAAAACTGGAAGAGAAGCAAACGCACAACAGAGACAAGCTGTAGAGCAATGCTGATATATTAGAGAAGTGGGTTACAGGCAGCGAGGTGAAATTCAATACTGACAACCAAAGTCACATGGAATAGCAATAAACAGCACAGAGACACCCAGAGGAAAACTAAACTGGAATAAAGTCCAGAAGTGTTTTGGTTGATGGCAAGATTTTTTAAAAATTCTAAAAGACAGACAGAGAAGGGAGTCCTTACTCTACACTGACTACAGTCCTTCAAAGTGCTTTTTTAATATTGAGCCTTTTCTGTGCACACAAAAACCTGGTACATGGAAGCAAGCCTTAAGTCTTTCAAAAAGCAAGTGACAGAACTGCACAAGTTTTGGGATCCCTGACAGCTTTTTAGGGGATAAATCCACCATATGGCCATGACACATGAGATGACCTTAAAAAAAGGCAATAAAAGAAGATCACAGTCCACTGAAACAAGTGCCGCCTCCTACCCCACCTCCTCAAATTAAAACATAACAGGTTTGTTTGGTTTTTTTTTTTTTTTTTTAAATGCACGTCTGTGTGGAACAGGTGGCTGCCACGCACCAGAAGTTAAGAATCAGCCTGTTGGTTGAGTGGAGATCAGAACATCACTTTAACAACTTCAGCATCTACTCTAGCAGCAGCTTCCAGTAGGTAACATTTGTAAAACATGAATGAGGTACAAAGAACACACGTCTCAGGAAAGTCAGGATGCACTATTGGGCTTACAGTCTTGGAGGCCAAGCAGTTCCTGGAAGAAACTCAAGCTAGTAGCAAGAGGTAACTGCTTGAAGTGACCAGAAAACACAGGTCCTCTAAAGGTTCATTTGGGATTTAGGGAAGACTTGCTAGGTGGTGGTGATACTAACATGAAGTCAGGCCTCAGTACTGAATTTGGCCTCTGTATTAACAGTTTTCTGAGCTTCCCTGACAGATGGCACAAGGTTATCGGTCTCTGATGAGAAAGAGGAATGCTCCTATCTATGTTGTAAGGAATAAAATGGAGGGACTGAGAGTGCTGTCTTAACACAAACATGGCATCTGACAGGGGTTATGTCCTTCTCAAAGTCTACTAATGTATCCGATACTACTGTTCTTGTTGCCTACATCCCCAACACCAGCATTGCAACTACAGTGCCCTTTTAGATTTATGCCTGCTAGAATTTCATTACAGTGCTTGGTTAGCAAAGCATCTGTTGCACAAACCGTCCCAACTGATCAGAAGGATCTCTCACTTCTTGAGAAAGTTTTTAAGCATTCCTGGAATTATATATAGAACTATGCAATCTTCACTTGAATTAAATCTGGGAAGGCATATTTGCAATAGCATTAAAGGAAGTATCCTTCCTCAAGGGAGGAAAGCATCCACTGGAACCTGCCTGTTACAGAGCCATTATATGATAAGCAAAGTGTGAATGATGTGGTTATACTAACAAACAGGATGAGGCACTCCATTTCAATTGCATGCGATGCATCACATGAAGAGGTGGATGTTTTCCTGACATTTTCATCTTTTATGGATCTGCCAAAGTAACACAAAAAAATGAACTGTACTGGAAGTGCCTCACAATATGCTTATGCTCAAAGTTCACCAAACAGTAGTATGTCAAACATTAGTTTGAACTCATTCCCAGGGCAATTAGTGAAAGACACGTTCTTCACTCACTGTCATGCCCCTGCGATGGCAAAAGTCACATGCATAGCCCAAACTGGTAGGCTTAGTCAAAAAGAGTTGATGCCTTGCAAGGAAATTTTTACAAAGGGATCTGGCATTTTACTGGCTGACTCAGTGTCAAGGTGTAACAGCAATACATTTTGAGACCTACATAGTACTCTATCAGTAGAACAGAGAAAATTGGTCTCAAGAGATGGTAGAATAATATGTATCAAACAGGAATCACTAGTTATTATGTGACAAATGACACTATAAAACTTAGATAAAGATAGGGAAGAAATAGAGAAATACAAAGTAATTAACTATCAGGGACTAAGAGTTTACTTAATATTGAGTAGTTTACAAAGGGTAGGACCACTTCTGAGAAATAGAAAAAAAAATCTTACAAAGCTATTTAACCATTTATACAGAAAACTGAACTATAGAAAATGTTTTTCAGAAAAAAGGAAAAAAGAAAAAAGGGGGAAAAAAGAAAAATAAAAAAGGGGGGGAAGAAAAAAAAAAAAAAGAGCTCAAGAACCTACCTGCTTCACTGAAAATTTTAATAAGTAATTCTTATTTATTGAGACACAGTCAAGTACCTCCTCTGTTTCAGAGTACAAGGGAAAGCAATGGCCCCAACAGAAGTTCTAGGAAAAAAAACTAAATTCTTCTGAAAAGAGACTAAAAAGAAACATATAGACATATAAAGATTTCAAAAGATTCTTGTAAGAAGACAATTTCTCTCCTTGAGTTGCTATAAATCCCAGAAAACCTGTGGACACAGTTTACCAAGACTCCGAGCTTAGTATAAACTAAAAGTCTCTTAAGTGGCACAACGCATAATATCATGTCAGCCTTCAAATATGGGCGCAGATAATTCTAAAAGACAAACTCATGTCTTCTAAAAACATCTAAGACATTTCTGTTGCATTAGCTTCTTCAAACTAAAAAAAAACATCCTGCACATCCTAAATCATAATTGAGAGTGCTCTTGATGTCGTAGACCAAAATAGAAGAACAGGAAGAAGATGGTGCTCACTTCAGATTCAGTGGTTCTGTCAGACAGTCATTTACTTAATAATTGTATTAACTGAAACATATACAGCAGCTTTGGCAGCGAAACAGAAATGCTATACCACAGGAGCCGTGCTAGGGCTGTTCAGTAAGCTGACAGCTGGTGAAAGACAGACTGGCCTGTACCTGACTTTCAAAACACTTTGTCAATCAATACAAGCCTCAACTGAGAGGGCAACTATCACAATATAAAATAAACTAGTGACATTATGTAACAGACCTAAAGAGTCCTACCTCTTCCACAGGCCTCCATGCACTGGGCTTCATATAGCAAGACCTTGTTAGCCCACCTGAGTTATTAGTTGGAGTTGAAGACAATGGATTGAGAGGGATCCAGTGCCTGCCTTGCACAGAGGTTCAGAGCCTTGGGCACAAGGTAGACAGAAAGCCCCTGGCAGTATTCCAGAAGCAAAACATTCTGGGTCCCCTTCTCCTTTTGCTTACCAGATTTCTGGCTCATTCTGGAAAAAACTAATTTTCTTGAGATACAATGGAACAGAAATACGAAGAAATTCTGTTATCAACTCTGAGACAGAACAACAGCTGTGACAGAACAGGAGAGAGAAAGGGCAGCCTAAAACCCTCTGGCAGCAAGCAGTGCCTGCAGGTAGCCAAGGCAGAGGTTCAGTTCTCACCACCACTGCTGTCCTGCATGTGATTAGCTGGAGTAATGGGCCGCGCGTGCCAACACGACCGTCACACGCATGGGTCTGGGAAGGAAGCAGCACAGCCCCATTACTCCATGGGCCCTCTGGTTGACTTCGTAAGAGGAGAGACAGTCGGCTACAGCAGGGAACCAGCACGATGCAAACACAATCTACATGACATTGCACGATTCATCATGTATATTTTTAAGATTATTGATTTTAATATGCTTTTGAAACTGCATATCTTTTTAAAGTGTCAAACTTCAGTCTTGATAACTTTCCATCTCTCCACTGTATACAGTTAGAAAGTGTTTACAAAATGGACCAAAGGTTCCAGAGACAGTCCCTTAATGCCCAAGTTTCAACTGTCAAGAAATTCTTATTTCTTAGCCTATTGATTAGAACACATATTAATGCATTCCTCTTATAGTATTAGTTCATACCATTTTTATCTCTGCTATAATGCTTTTTCATGGAAAGAGCAACCAGTGGCAGAACAAAAATTTGCAAAATAAGTTCATACTGTTACAAATGTGCGATATTACATAGCTAAAAATCAAGAATAAGAAGGAAACAGGATAGCAAAACTCATGTTTAAATTTCAGAAGGAGCTTGCTTATGGTTAAAATCGTCCAAAGCAAGTACTATTTAAAGCTGCTTTCTCACATGTTCATCACAATACTAGCAGCAACAATTTCCAGGCAACATCTGCTTAAATTTTAAACTCAGGGAAAAGTCTGCATTAAAAAAATCAAACGATGACAACAGTTCTTCTATATACTTATATAGACTTCCCTACAGTTACTCTAGCAAGTCCTTTTTTCTTCACTGGATCACCGCTTTAAATCCAAAAAATGTATTGAAAAAAAACAAATCCGGTGAGTAAAGAACTTCACATTACACAATGGCTGGCATAATGAAGTCCCAGTTTCGCTTGTAAACTTGAGAGGATGCTAAAATGGTCACACATCCACCCCACAGTTTTTGAAATAGGTAAGCAGAGTTAGGAAGTTTTCTGCCCCCCTCCCTCTTTTCTCCCCCTCCTTTCCTAAAACTTATCTTAAAAAATAAAAGTATAAATTAGCACAGCATATTCAAAGAGCTAACAATCTTTCAGCATCAAATGCCAGAAGCCCATTACACTACATTACATGCTAAGAACAGCCTAAATGCATTGCTGTTTAGAACCAGTCTAATGCCATGTGAGTTTCTGAATTTGTAACACAACATGGGCCAAATACTGCTGACAGTTAAAATGCATTCTGAGACATGACAGCTGTATTCACTGTCAGGAACAGGTGCTTCTCAGAGCTCTAGAAATACTTGGGGGGAAAGAACTGCCCTGGATACAGTTATCTTTGTTGATGCAACATGCATATCTCGTTAGGACAGCACTTCCAATTAGCCAGTATTTTTCAATTGCATACCCATATATTTACTAAGCTCAGGGCTTCGTTATTCACCCTCTTGACAGCATCAATTTGTTGTATGTTTGCTTTTATCCTCATCCTCATTTTATGCCACAGATTTGGCCTTTATTAAATAAATTAATAAATTTGCTGACAAAAATTGAAAGACAAGCTCCTAATCAAATTCCCTAATTCTTCTAATTGAGTAACTAAATCCTCATCACAGAGAACACAGAAGGAAGAAGGAAGAAACAAAAAAGGCCTCAAATGCCTAAGCATGTTAAATGAGCTTCCCAGACTCAACGGAGACCAGTGTAGTTGGCAGGGCAGGAAGGCATTGCTACCTCTACAGCAGTTCACCACTGCAACTACAACAGGAATTTACCCAGTTGAAGTACTGCTGCTCTATGGACAGACTACAATGTCTGGCCACTGCACTCCTTGTTACTAAAGTAATGCAAAGTCTGCAAAGCACTACGACCACCTCAAGTTCCACACAAAGCACCCTGGAGACCTTGGCTAGGGCAGAAGACAAGCAGAGTCAGAATGACCCGACTGTCTCTGTACCTGTTCACACCATCTGTTTCCACTGCTCCTTTTTCCTACGATAGATGGGTGATTTGAATCTTCTAACAACGTTTAAAAGGGGCAATATTGGTAAATAAGGCACCTTTGATGTCTGAAAATTTAATGTTTGGATTGCTAAATTGGTAGTCTTCAGGGTGCTGTAGCTTTTTACAGTAGCCTTTCACCACCACGCGTTTGTGCACACATGCATCCCTTTGTGCATATGCCTAGCAGTAACTGCAGCAAAGAGCAGTGCTACCATTATCTATCACCAGCTTCTCCCTCACTTCTTTAGGGTACAAGATCCCCTACTCAAATAATACTCTACCCCAAAATCCAAAGTCCCTTCTTGAGCACAAGTTCTCTTATCACCTTGCTGGGGAGGTGATGAGCTGCTGCAACCCCAGAGGATGACAGGGGCACACAGCCCCATCTCCAGGAGTGACTTCCCTTTCACCACTAATGGAGGGAACTAAGTAAGCATCACATCATCCCATCCAAGAAAGCCAAGCAAATGAAGGGACAGCTAAAAGTGGGTCCTATGTAGCAGATTCACAAGGGAAGCAGGAGGCCAGTGCTTTAAAAAAAAAAAAAAAAAAATCAGTTTTATTTTGTGTATGTTAAAAATCATGCTGTCACCACAATAAAAATATATAAAGCCCATCATCATGAGTAGAATTTCAACAGAAAGTTAGAGAAGTATATCACATCTGATTATTTATTAGGACTCGGCAAAAGTGATTACACTCAAGTGATGGGGTTGTATCTTAAATGAACAAATAAAAGTCATCAAGAATTTTCAGAATACTACATTACAGAAAAAAAAAAACCTAAATAGAACTGGAAAACAAAATTGCACCACAATGAGCAA
Organism: Podiceps cristatus; assembly: GCA_000699545.1. Classification (NCBI taxonomy): domain Eukaryota; kingdom Metazoa; phylum Chordata; class Aves; order Podicipediformes; family Podicipedidae; genus Podiceps; species Podiceps cristatus. Next base: position 93,446 of record KL271147.1, read on the forward strand.
TCTTTAAATGTCTTTTTCCCTCCCTGAGGCTAGAACAGCTGCAATGGGTGGATAAGGTAGGAAGACAGTACAGCATCTTTCTAGAGGAAGAAGTTTCAACAAGCTCTTATGTTTTCAGTGCATTACTTCTGAATATGCTCATTAAGTTTTTTAAAACCACTTCAAAATATCTTATGGGGTTTTTTTTCCTCCTCCTGGCTATGAACATGTATAAGCAGTTCTTTCTAAGAGAAGAACTGTCAGACTTATGAAAAAAATCTGGCAGGCTTTCACAGAGGTAAGCTCTCTTTTTCATAGCAGAAAAATAGAACAAACAGTGACATATTCACAGAATCACAGCTTTGGTTTGAAAGGATCTCAGGACCTGTATCCGGTCCAACCCCCACTCAAAGCAGAGGCTATTTGTTGTTTTATTTACGACCAAATTCCTAGTCCTGACTAGTCAGTCCAACTGCAAGTTTTATGTGTTCCAATATTACTTTTTCAAGCATTAAACAAGAGCAATCACACTATTTATTCAAGAGGCTAATACTGCATATTTTGGCTTTAAAAAAAAACCCCAATACTTAAAAGCTATTGTATCGTCCTAATGCATCACTTAAGAGTTGTATAATGACCTATTACAGAAACTACAGGATCCCTCTTCAATAATCATGTATATTTGCAACAAGAAAATGAACCCCCCCATGATCTCCTATTCATTGTTTATTCTAAATTCACAAGCAAAAAACAGGCAACCATAAGCAGACTTCCAGAGGAAGTGTCAGTTTATCATCTTTAAAACAATTACCAGCAGATATGAAGTATCTTAATAATATTACAGTGTCTGCAGGTAAGAAATTTTTCCTTTCTTTACATGTTTTTGGAGTACTTCAGATTATACAACATCAAGAAAGCCATTACTCTTGATTAAAGCTGAATTTAGCTTGACAGGAAGCAAAAGACATCCAATCTCACATTTTTAAACAATGCTGACATCTCAACATTATCCAAAGAGATACTCATCTGCAAATGCCAGTAAGTTTAAACTCCTCTCAATATCGACTTTAAGAACTCACCCCAAAATCCACAGGCTTGAAATATGGTTTGCTTCCTTTTACCTGATTTTTACTAATGATTACTAAAAATATCACTTAGAGCAGACTGACAGGTTGAAAACTGTAATGATTTCTTACATATTGCATTTTTAAATGCATATTTTGTATGCAGGAAAGGCAGTTCTTCGTCTTATTTATGGAGTGTTAGCAGCCAAAACCCCCAGAAAACCGATATAAGCTAGAATTTGTTGTGCTACATATAATTAACACTTTAGATTATGTAATCATTTAAATACAATTCCTTAACCAGGAAATACGTGGTCTTTATTTAGCTGTCATCTTACTACAGCTATGAAATCGGTATTTCTTAACTATGTTATTTCCCTCTAGGGCTAGGCAGTATAACGCAAACTACATTTTTCTGTATTTCATTAAAATACCTCATATTTAAACTTGTTGGAGGCTCACCACTTGCAAAATAACTTTGAAAAATCAGATCTCATTTCAGTGCTTCCATTTTCATGCTTTAATGCTAAAAATCATAGAGCGCCCTGCAAAATATAAAAATGAAGGCAGGCAGAAAACACCATCCATAAATCAGAGATTCAATGAAAGCATGCATATATCAGCAGATTGCTATTCCTGACTAGCAAGTAACCAGAAAACATGCAGACACAGTAATTTCAACAAGTGGCATATTACCTGGGTGGAGCTGGCAGCAACAGAAATGCAGTCAATGAAACCATGTCTCCGAGTGAAAAATGCAACTATCTGCTGCCAACGGGAAGGCTCATTCCGTAACTCATCTGTCGAGCCTTTCTTTGCCCACTGCTTGTGCTTTGGGCCTACAGAACTGTGGCTTGAGCTAGTGTTGCCTCGATTGGCGCGAGAATAGAGGAGTGTGTTATTTCCGAAAATGTAATTCATCTCTGCAGCTCTGCAGGTGGTTGCCAGGCAGTCTTACTTCCCTACCAGCTGCTGAGTGGTGAATGAGCAGGGGAAGGAAAAAAAAAAAAAAATGCAGATAGAATTACAGCAGCATCATTTACCAACCAGGAAAACAAAATTCTTGATAGCTGATGCTAATTTTCTTCCAAGCTTTTCCACTCCTTACATCCCTTCTCTACCTGTGATCACAACGATGAGCTTAATCTTGAGCAATTAAGAAAAAAAAGGCAAATATTTTTTCTTATTTTTTTTCCTTTTTCAGAAAGCACAGGATTGAAATTTTTTTTTCTCTTCCTAACTGACAACAGATATTTAAGCGAAACTGGGTAGCAGGTACAGTACAATGTTACAAATTTACAGCTATAAGGATGGTGGTGCATGATAACAGCTATGGGGTGGAGAAAGCACAGATCAAAAATAACCAAGTTTCAATCACTGCCTGCAGTAAGATCCAATAGCATCTCTTCATCTCCTTGCTTGCATAAATTATAAACCTGAACCGAACAAAACAGGGAACATGCAGGATAATTGCACTTGTTCACTGATTCTATCTTTCTGAAAATGTTTCACAGAGCAAAAAGACCTTAACAACATGTTGAGAAAAAATATTCAAGGAAGAAGTGTTTGCTGGTTTCTTCTCCTTCTCCCCACTCCCCCCTCCCAGTGCATACACCTTCTATAGAGGGAAGATACTGTGCCACAAAACAGTCAGTTTGTGCTGCATATCAATGGGTGTCTAGGGGGGTTCTTCTGTTGGCTTTGTTTTGTTTTTAATCAGCAAGAAGATTAGGGATATTAAGATTAAACATCAGAAGTCAACCCACTGTTGTTCTTATTCTATGATTAGTGTGTCATGATCATAATATCTATTTCCAAAATTCTGTGACTACTGTAAGCATAATTTGAAAATAAATAATATGAAAACATTACTTCTCAAAAGTACAATTGGCAAAAAATGAAAAATTCTCATTATGCACTAATGAATTTTCAATAAAATTACCTTGATTTCCAATGCAAATCACAAGACTATTACTGCTATAGGTGTGCATTTTGTCTGTTCTCTTCACAGTAAAAAAGAAGTCACACAGTTAATATTTAGAATATTGTAAGAATCCAAGTTACCTTACAGAATTCACCATGCAAATTTTTATAGTCAATTATTTTAAGAAAAATCCGCCAGCTCGCATCAAAGAGACTCCTTCATAAATCAGTTAAGTGTCAAGGCTTTCAGCACAAGTTTCCAGAAATCCAACAGAAAGTTATCAAAACTGTTTGTGGTATATTTCTATACAAAATGCTCTAACAGTCATAACCATAACACAAGGGCAAACATTTTCAAAATGAAGAAAACTCTCAATATGATGAACAAAGAGTGCCTTAGAGTTCCTTACAATGCTGCCACAAGTTACAACACCACAATTCTACAAATCCACTGACTCATGAGGTGCGTTTTAGTGAGGATTACCAAATTCCACTATTTACTTTTTTGGTGCAATATACTCTTCTGCTTAACAAATTCTTACTGACAGCTATCCTATTCTGTCTAACAAATTTTTCCTGACAGCTCACATTACAAGCAGAAATAATAAGTACCTTAATTTAAAACTGTGGTAATAAGATCAATGCACCATTTACTTCTAGGCACTAGTACAGCTCAATAACATACCACAGTCAAATATTTTGAGTACATCTTTCAGACAGACTTTATTAATATTCATGAAATACAATAGCTCATCAGCGTAAGTCATATGAAATTCAATCTGACTTGTGCCGTGTCTTCATACAGCCTTGAATGTCAACAGTGCTGTACATTTTAAAAGATCTGAGAACACAAGAATATTAGTATAACTTTCAAAAAAACATCTTCAAGAATTCAATGATAAATACATATATGAGAGATAGAAGGACAGACAGATGTCTCCACAGGCTTCAGAGTCTTATGGGAGAGTATTGTCTAAAATTTTGAAAAGAAAACACCACAATACATGGACAAGCGATGTACCAAGTACCTATTTTTCTTGCTGTTATATAAATCTGTCTGAAGATGAGACAGGTTTCCAGTGTTTTAAGGCAGTTTCTTTCATGGATGGTTCCCATGTAGCCAATGATTAACTGTGGCATCACCAACAAAGAGACTTTAGAAATCAGCACTTCAGGAAAGGCTTACATAGACCAAAAAATAAAAAATCCTGAAAGTGAAGTTATGATGACTTCATTTCAATGGAGATAGAAATCCAGAAAAGAACTTCAGGAAGAGGTTATGCAATCACACTGGTGATACAAGACAGCAATCTGTCACCTACACTCCATATGGATATTAATGGTGTCGAGCAAGATTTGCTCATGCCTAAAATACCGTTGCAGTTATTTGTGGGAGCCTGTACTGTGGTGATGAGAGAAATCCTGATCTTCACAAGTTACAAAGCAACCTGAAGTTAAAGGCATGGCATAACTCTAGAGATGGCACAACCACAGGATACTGCAAAGGAGTCCCGGCCAGAAGAACAGTCACTTGTACAGTTGAAAAAAAAAAAAAAAGACAGATGGGAGGTAAAAAACAAAACAAAACAAAACAAACAAACAAAAAAAAAAAAAGGCTTGTTTTCCTCAAAGAACATTGCAACAGAGGCTCAAACACCTACAAGTAGAAATTACAGAAAGCACTATTTGGGCAGAAAAAGCAGCATGGAGAGCAAGGAAACAATCTAAGAATCACCAACAGAGGTGGTAGATGAAATTGCATCTGTGGCTAACTGCCTCCAGAATCAGGATGCAGCCCAGGGAGGCTCACCAGGGAATCTGAGAGAGTACTAAAAGAAGCTGAGAGCTTCCATCATCCCTTTTTCATATTATGGATATTGAACTGATGGGGGATTACAAAAGTCACAACAACCCACACACACAAAAAAAAAACCACACCCAAAAAAAACACCACAAAACCAAAAAAACAAACACCACACTACTCCCCAAAGCCAAAGACCACAGTGAAACAAAAAGGCATTTATTTACTGTGAGGCAAGAATTGAGAATCTGCAAATCAAAACCAAACATGCCCCCCAAACCCCCAAAAAAAAAAAAAACCAAACAAACACACACCCCCACAAAAAACCCACACACACCACACACCAAAAATCCCCAACCACCACCACGAAAAAAACCAAACCAGCGGGTAATTAAGATTTTCTACATCAGTACACATACTTTTCTATAGTTTAAAAAATTTACTGAAAGATATATCTGCATTTGTAGTGGATGCAGAGTAACGTTATTTGTTCTGCAGCCAATTAACAATATACAGTAATCTCATTGGTTACTGTACTTGGAATAAAGTTCCTCTGATTTTGTACCCGAACCAATTCTTATCAGCTTGCTGGGACAAGTTAAAACATAGCACAATGCCATACTTTAATCTCAAAGATAAAAGTTTTCCTGGACATATCTTTACAAGCAGCCTGCATACCTTGAAATTAAAAATGCACAGCAATAAAAACTCTTTGCATATGCAAACAGCAGTTATAACAACTACACTTTTTTAAACAGTAACAGCAAAACCCCTGAAGCATTTGAAAAGTATATTTAGTTATAAAACTAAAATTATCATCCTGCTAAAGAGCATATTGGCTAAAATAAGCACAGACCCTAAAGTAATAAACTGATATACTGAGAGAACATTCAAGAGCCACCTAAAACAATGGCAGGGACTTATTTTCAGTATCACTTAGTTGTTCTAAAAACAAACAAACAAAACCACAAAAAACCCACACCAAAAAACAAACCACCACCTAAACAGATACAAAAGAAATGTGCAGAACTCAATTTAAATACTGAGATATAGACTATGCAACTTTAGCTCTCCACACAGATGAACAAAAACCACCACTGAAAATGTAGATATAAATTCATGTTTACATTTTACAACTTTCAGAATTGAATGTTTAATAAATTTATACTGGCATAACAAATTTAAGTCTCATTAACTAGCACACACAGTATTCTAAGCCAAAGCCCAGGAGTACAGCAATCAAACTGGACACTGTGGAAAAAAGAAATTGTCTGCTAAGATACATCAGAAAGCCTATCTTAGCTTTTAGTTGAGACAGGACTGAAAGGATCAAGCCCTTGATCAAGTGTGATTTACATAGTCAAGAAAAAGCAGATATTTTGCTGCCTTTTAAGTAAATTACAGCACAATTATTCTATGATATATTTTAGTATAAATATTGAATATAAAATATGATTACATTATTACTCATGCTACACCTCAGACAACCTACCAATCTGTGCAGACTAAACTGCCTGGTCTTCCGTACCCTGTTCATGAATCTCCGGCCCATCTTTTTGGCACGCCAGACTGACAAAAACATCCTGTGTTTAATGCAAGTTTCTTTAGGCTTTCTTCAGTCATCCAAACAAACCCAGCTGCACTGAGAGCTTCAGGCAAAGAGAGTATAACCCATTATTAAGAAGACTTGATGTTGATTACTGTATCTTAGGTTGTTCTAATGTTTGGATTAATCCAGGGTCCATCTGTTACTGTTTCTTTCTTGTCTCTCTTTAGCAGATCCATACCAAGACAGGGGCAGATTTGGTCAACTGCTTCTTACTATAAGACACAAACTCATACCTTTGCACGTCTGTGTATTCTTCAACTACAGGACATTCAAAAGTAGTAACCTATCAAGAACCTGGGTAAGGTATTTTAACTGAAGATTATAGAGCATCTCCTCTCAACAGTGACCACTAAAGTATGATGCTAGTCTAAAAATGAGTATTTCTGAGGGTATGTTCATTTTTCTTTGTAATTTCCACTATTCTAGATATGTTCCTAACTCCAGAAGTACTGCCTTCAGTGCCATAAAGCTTTAGAAAGGTCTCCATCTAGAGAAAGGTAACAAATTGCAACTTACAATCATAAATATCAACCCATCTTGCAAATTACATGTTATCCAATCTTTAATTTCTAAACAGCATCGTTATCTTCAGGATAATCTCACCTATCTGTTCAGATGAGAACAGATAGGTGAGATTGATGAGAGCAGGGCCGGAAGAATCCCAGGCACAAATACAGA
>JMFS01065536.1:0-34924 GCA_000699545.1 Podiceps cristatus
ATGAGATTTGCCTTTTCTGGTGGAGGCAGTAACAACCGGTCTGCAAAACTATCCTATTCTTCATTGCTCAGTGCATAGTGACTATAGGACCACTTTCTCTGAGGACCAGCCAGATCACTAGTTAGGATATTCTACTGGTAGTTAAAAGCTGAACATTTAAACTTCTACTGAATTTGGGTTCCCTGATGTCAGGTGAATGGTCTTACCAGTTTGCTTACCAGTCTATATAATGCTGAGTTTTTTGTTTTCATAAAAATGTAAATCCTGTACTTTCAATGTCATGGAACTATTCCTTTATTTCTTTTGTCATACATGGTTAAGACAACTCAGCTGTTGAATACAGATCAAGTGGCATGTGCAGGCCATGATCTGGTGTCATGGTTTGACTGAAAGAAATAGTATGTTCCTTACTAAAGGGAATTTAGCCGATCCTTCAAGTACACAAGTAGCTTAGTTTCGGCTATCTCCCCCAGATTTTCTTTCCCAGTGGGAACTGTTCGAGTTTAAACATAAATGCATCAAAAGGAATTACATAAGTAAAAGTTGTTTCTCCTTCTTCTCGCTCGCCTCCCCACAACCAATGACTAGTGAAGACACTCTCTTAGGCTGAGACCAAATATGCTTTTATGGACCTTCTGTCAATCCGTACCTTGGGGAGGAGCTTTCTTAAGGAGTAAGTATGGAACAGTTAGACTTCAGCATTTTCTGTAACCATTTCTGTTAGTGTCCTCTGCAATTGCTACATGTATGTTTTCCTCTCATCCTCTTTACAAGTAAACCTTTTTCATGAGACCAGGGATTTGACCCACATTTGATCCAATACTTTTTTCCTCCTTCCTTGTCTTTTGACAAATTATTCCTCTGCTAATTTGTTATTTAGTCAGGTGTTTTTAGGTCATATATCCCCCAAGGGAGGAATTTTATCTAGTTACCTACTAATGTTTGTGACTTTCCTTTTTATGTTAAGATTGCCGATTTTGTATCATTGCCCGCTTTGAAATGAATAAATGTCCTGCTATTTTTTCACGTAGAGCATGCAGATCTGAGTGCTATCTTTTATTCATATAAGATTATTACCAGAGCTAGCTGGGTTAATGTCATTCTTGTTTTGAAATTACATATATCTCTCCAGCTTGTGAATTTTTTGCTAAGTGATGTAATCTATTGTATTTCTTGAATCTCTTTTCCAATATCCAGCCTTACCTTGGCCTATGTTTATCACTTTCCTATAATATCTTATCATGGCTTGAGAACAGAAACCATAAGCCAGTGACACAAAGGATCCATTCTTGTCAGGGGCTTTGTGACTTAGAACCTCTTTATGGAGGGAGGACCTGGTTCTCAGTTCTTCTTTTCAAATGGCACTTTGACATAACTAAGACACGAGCAGACTTTATGGCCAGTAGACCCTCTGTGCACTAGAGAAATGGCAAAGTGAGCTACTGATACTTCGGGGAAAAAAACCCAAAATGCAGTTGTTACTGTTTGAGTTGAAAGGGCAAAGGAATTGTTGAAAACTCAAGACCTTTGTTTTATGATGAAGTTTTTCTGGTCCTCCAAAACTTTAACTGCTATCATTAAAGGTTTGCCCATGGTACAGCACTTGATTGCTGCTCTTCTGGTGGAGGCCTGGGACTACAATCTTACAGAGGTAAAGAGAGACACTGCTACTTTTTAAAATTGTGAGACTCATTTACACCCTGAAAGCCTGAAAGACTTAAATGTGCATCTATTGTGCAACACACTATGGTGTGGACACCTCTTATACAGTATTGATTGAGCTAGCATTGTAACGGGAGACAGAACAGCTGTAATGGCACAGTGTTGTATTAATAGTGTCATAGAGACACAGTAGTTTATTGGATGTATATCCACTGTCCTTGTTGCTGCTTCTTGCTATATACACAGGACTTTCATCTTATCTCACTTCTTAGCCTATCACTTTTATTGGACAAAAGTTTGAAATGTTTCAATATACCCTGCCTTGAAGTTGGTCATAAGAAAATATTTGCCTGTTGTTGTAGTTCAAAGGCTGCAGTCTTGCTTGTCTTTTTCATCCTGTGCTTTACTCTGAAGGAAGTGCTCCTATAAGTAGACAATTACACATATTTAAGTAGGGAATTACACATTTCTATGTGTGGTAATATATACTTGATAACATATCAGTTAAATAGTAAAGGACTGAACTTGGATCACATGTTATAGACTCTTCAGTCTTTGATAATATCTCAATTTTATTGACTGGAAGAAATGATGAAGGGTAAATATCTCTTTAACACCCTTTGTGCTGAATATTGTTACTGAGGAATCTTTCAACTTCTCTGAAATGTCACCTTCATCGTTTATAGCTGCCTTTCCTCTCTGGAAGTCTGCTAAATCCATCATTGTCATCTGAACTTTTTTATTCTAATGAATAATTTCTTATGCATTTATCTCAATGGAATTTTGTTAAAGTTTTGACTAGGCTTCCTGATTCCTGCCTTCTCTACTATTTTCTATGTGACTAAGTTGAACTGTTTGCGTCTTCTTAAGCTTTCATGTTAGTCTTGCATAACCCATTTTACAGTATTATTTTTACAGTATTGCCACTATCTCACTTCTCTGTTTTTTGTTGTTGCTACTTTGTCTAAGAGGACGCATCTCTGCTGTGATTTTATGCTGGTATGGTTAAGCAGCTTAATCCCATTTCAGAAAGTTTCAATCTCCTCATTTTTTCCTCTAAGATGTTCTTGGTCAGGTTTCTTTTCTGAAGCTTAGGTCAATAGTTCTTGGTTTCAGTATTTCATTTTAAAAGGAAGATTAATTTAGGCATGTTTGGATCAGTATTACTCAATGTATGATCTGCAGATACTTCCTGGCCATGTTCCTGATGTTTAATAATGACAAGCCCTCTTGTACGCTGCAGAACTAGCTAAGCTGAGCACATAAATACAGACATAGATTCTGAAAAAAAGTTTTGTGATTTAAGAAAAGAATTTTCTCTCAAGTCAGATTGGCAGGGACTATAGGAGCAGAGTAAAGGACTATGTATTTATTTACTGTCTCACTGTGTAGTACGGGGCACAGGGATGTAGTGAGTGTTTTTAATGTACAAGAGAAACATTTTGTTGCTTCAGTGTAAGATGGTGTTGAAAAAGATATCCAGTGGACTCATCCAGAGTAAATGTCTATTGCATGGTGATCTCTAATTTTGGGGACTAGGCTAAATGACTCATTGTCTATTCCAGTTCTATGGATTCTATCTGAAGGTGCAATTTGACCAGTTCTGAGCTATAATATAGCATTTATTTGTCACTGCTTTGATCACCCTTACAGCTGTGCTCTCCAATTTTTCCATGATCTGGAGATTACCAGTGATACCTCTTGTAATTGTAACATTTTTCAGATTTTGGCATCTTTTTATTCAGAAAAGGGTCTGATTAGCTATCACTGTGATATCAATTACACAATAATCATGATACTTCAAAGGATAATTCTATTGTCATTCACTGTCTATATTGGCAGCATAGTATCACTGAAATGTTTCTGATTATCCCTTACATTTCTATATTTGATGGCTATGGAGACCGTAATTTGTGTGTTTTACAAGTGAATGTATTTTATCCCTTTTCCTTTCTACACTGTGTGCATTGTTCAGTCAATATGCTTGAGATGGGAATTTATGTTCATAGACTGTAAACATGAGACATCACTACAATCCATAATCAGGCCATTAGCATTCTGCTCATGCAAGCCAGTGTAAGTACAATTTTCAGTGGCCTAATGTAACAGGTAATCATAAATTAGTATTTGCTTTAAAACAACACCAGATTATGCAGCCTGCATGCTTAAGGAGAATGAGTCACTAAATAGTGCAGCTCTGTAATGAAGTGGGAGCTCATTAAACAGATGCTATCTACTTCAGTGATCTACATAAGCGGCAAACAAACCAAATGGAAATGTTTCAACAGAACACTGCAGTCAACCAGAACAAGTTCAGGTTCATTTACTGTGGCACCATCTACAGGAGTTACTCATAGTAATAATTGAATAGTTGCTTGCTAATTTATCATTTTACATTTGTTATTGCACTTGCATAATGTGTTGATTTTTTATGTCTTTGGTTATATAAAAATGCCCTCATCTGTGTATACAAAACCAGAACACAGTAGGTGGTTTTAAGATTCGTCAAGCTGGTGGTGTTCAACTTTCGGTGCTTGATCATAGGTGGAGGCATGCAGATAGGAGCAATGATGAAGCATCCAGTATTTTTAGGACTAATGTTCTAGAAATGGCATAGAATGCTTTTTCAGTAGGCAATATAGCCAGAAATAGCGGTCCAATAGAACTGGACTCCATGAATAATTTCAAAGGCCAGCATTAGTTTTTCAGTGTATTACCTGAAGGACATTTTGCTGTCCTCAGAGGCTTTGCAGCTGCCAGGGAACAACAGTACTGTGTAACACTGATATGCAATTCTCTTTGAGATGAATGAGACAGAAAAAGGTTAATGACTAGAACTTGAAAAATAAAAATAATTTTTGTCATTGTTTCAACAATCTCTGATATGTATTACTTGCAGGTTTTACTATGCGTATGCAAACTATAGGGGCTAAAATGGATATAAATGGGTTCTTACTTTTTATATGGTAACATTTTTTTATTAGACTGTATTTCTGGTGAGTGTTGATGCAGTGAAGTGATTACTGTATTCAGTGATACAGTAATGGGGTGAATTCTTTGCTGCTTCAATGAGATTTTTTATGTTGTTAGACCCTTTCAAACCTTTTTTTAATGTTTTATCTTTAGCTTGTATTTCCTCATTTCTAGAACTTTGATCTCATGGACACATTAGTTATTCTGTGAATTCCGACATATGAGGTTTTGTGTCCTCTGCAAAAGCTCTTACTGATGTAAGCACTTGTCAAATTTGTTATTTTACAAGTAGCCAAACATAATGCTTGTGATCTGTATGCAGACTGTGCATAGAGCAACTATAGTAGCTTTCTTTTTCTGTGCAGATGTGTGATACATGGAGTCCGAATCACCAAGCATGTCTGGATGAGCTTACTCTTGGTGAGGAAAAGAGAAAAATTTACAAAATACTAGTGTTCAGCTTAAAAAAAATGTTTACAGGAAAACATATATTTATCAAACACCTTTCAGCAAAACTTGTCAGACTTCTTACAGGATACAAAAGCCATATGGTTACTAGTAAGGTGCAAAGTGTATTGTCAAGATGAAAAGCACTTTCTGTTAAATGTTCACAAAACATTTTCAGGCCACATTTTCTATAGGGATATTTTATTCTAAAGAGGTTCAAAACTTATTTTCATATACCCACGTGGAAAATGTGATAAAGGACTTCAAGACACACACGTGGATTGAAAAAAGCTCCTAATTTTGGAATGCCAGTTGGGGGAACAGGGGTCAGGAGATAGACGGAACTACTCTGCTGCTGGTGCTATCTTATTCCACTTTACCAGAAGCATAAGTTCTTTGTATTGTCATACAGAGTAGATATTTTTTGTGTCTCTTAATTGATCAGAAGTACCCCTATAAACATTGTGAGAGGACCTGTGAGTGGTCAAGGGATCTGCAAGTTAAAGCTACTTGATGTTGTAGGCATATTTGAGCTTTGGACCGGAAGACTAAAAGGCATTTGAGGGTACTGAGGGATGCTGGCAGAGTGCCAGTGGATTTTGTAGTAGCCCAATGCAGTTCTCAGGTGCTGAGGAATATTTTGGTAAGGCTATGGGAAGGATGTGCTTATTGTGAGAAGGAAGTGGGACTAGATGGTCTCTCAAGCTCTCTTCTAGCCTAAATGGCTCTAGTGCCTTCATCTTTGCCTGGGGATCTCTTGAGTCATTGGATGGCAGTTTTTCCCCAGTGCACTCAGCAAGCTACTGTACTTTCCTTCCTGTGAGGAAGGAAAAGTCCCAGATTCAGCTTCAACTACGAGATGTATTGGCAGTGGAGAAGAAGGGGGAGCCATAGGGCCGAAGAATCCTGGGGAATAAAGTTTGCTGCTCCTGCTGCCACTGCATGTAGCAGCTGCAGTGTATAGCAACAGCAGGGTTGGTACTCCTGGGGTCTCTCCCCACAGATGTAGTTGCAAGTCCGTATGCATTACCCCTCTCCATTACTTTTTCTCATTACATGACTGTAACTCTAAGTAATATATTTAACATAGCTTAGTATTTTCATTACTGCACCTCACTTAGGAAAGGGAATACTTTTCCAGAAAAACTTCTGGCTATAAATTTTCATTGTGGATGCCAATATCAGATCCATTGTTTACAGAACATCATCTGAAATTCTTCAGTTAACAGTTATAAATTTATTGTGGGGAAGCTAAGGTGCTCTAGCTTTTCAGCATCGTTTAGTACAGCATTAAGTATTTCAGAAATGCTAGTGTCTGCATAACTTTGTCTTTTGCATTGGGGCTGCATTTTCCCATTCTTCCTGTTCGGAGAACAAAGTTTGGAAGAAGTATATTGTTCTGCCCACATATAAAAGAAAGGAAACAGGCAAATGTTTCACTAAGAATATTTTATTCCTCTGTGCTTGAAATTTGTCATGCTTTTATTGATGTCAGGGTTGATTTTCAGTGATTTTCACCACCCTTATAAGTAAAGCAGAACACTACACTAATATAGTTCTGAAAATCTTTGCACATATTCCTCAGAGATTTATTATGATCTGGCAGCAGATTAGCTGAGGTTGGCATCAGCACTGGACAACCTTTGTCTTTTTGCTGCTTCTACTTGTGGTCTGGATTCCATAAATATGAAAAAACTCAATTTTGGAGTTGGAGGGGTACATCAGAATATTCATTACATTTCTTTCTTTTCTGGGTGATAGAGGTTAAAAATACAGGAGGAAAAAAAACAACCAACCAAACATGTAAGCATCTTGCAATGTAGTAGCAAAAGATATATGTGAAGTTCATTCATGTGTTCCACAGAAAACAGACTTGGTAGAACTCTACCTTCATAGCTAGCTCTGCTTCAATACACCTACAGTGTTAGTAATAAGTCTGCTGAGGTAAGTAGTTAGAAGTTGCACGTTTGTGAAGGCATAGCAAAACAATGCTAACAGCGACAAGTAGCAGTTAGCAATATTATACTCACTTTGTTCTGTTTACTGAAAATTTGCATGGGTACGTTTTATAAGCATTGACTTGTAAATTATCAGCTCTCTGGGATCTTACTGAGGTTACTCAATAATTACGGAAAATTCTAGCATTCTTTTTTCCTCCCATCAATTAAAGGAACTAGAATTTTTGTTTATAAACATGTGCTTACATCAAAACATTCATATTCCATGTATCTGAAGTCTCTGAGTAACTGGAATATACCAGAAATATCCAACTTCTGTTAAAGGACAGCCTTTCAGTGAATATGGCTATCATCAAACTGTGGAATAAAAACCAAAAAATTTTCAATGTCAGAATTGTATAAGCCTTTCCAGCTTACAGAGTATACCAGTACAGCAGAAGAAAATCTAACTCAAGGTGGCTTCCTACAGCCCCTTCTATTTTATTAATTCAGTTTATTTAGAGCATTTTGAAAACAGACCATGAAGGATTCATGCTGTCTGGTTGTTTTTCCAGCATTTCCTCTAGGAAGCAGGTGAAAGTGCCTATAAACTATCCATATTCTTGCATCTGCTAATATATGTAAACTATAGTTCTGTGTGAACCTCATGGAAATCTAGGACCAACTATATTGTACTTCAACACTTAGTTTATGTTAACGTTCAGTTGTACATTGCAATTCTGCACAAGAATGACAAGCAGTTATTGATGCCAATTAAATTCAACCTTTTTCCAACATAAAATAAGCTTCTGGTTATATCATTATCCTATATAGTTAAATTCAATCCATATAAGTAACACCTCGTTAGCAAGAGGATCAAATTTAGCTGGGAAGAAAATGGACAAAGAGAAGTACAAAGAAGTAGAGGTTGATTAAACTTTCCATTCAAAATTATAGTTTAGTATTGGTTTTGTAGGACCTTCTGCTCTTCTTTTGGCTTACTTTTCCAATTTCCTGGAATAAATGAAATAAACTCTGACTCAGTTAAATATATTTATTAATTTTTAACAAATGAGGCTTAACAAGTC
Source organism: Podiceps cristatus (assembly GCA_000699545.1). Taxonomy (NCBI): domain Eukaryota; kingdom Metazoa; phylum Chordata; class Aves; order Podicipediformes; family Podicipedidae; genus Podiceps; species Podiceps cristatus. The sequence continues at coordinate 8,108 of JMFS01065536.1, forward strand.
TACCTCTGAATTTCATCCTTTCTTTGTTTAGTTATCCACCCCTCCCTGAAGATTGCTTGCACTTCTTCCCCCTACCCTTCCATCATGACTAGAATGGTATTATCATAAGATCAAGAGACTGAGATGCTTTGCTGAAGCTCTACTTCCATCACCAGGAACAGATGATGTTGTGCAGCCGCAAGAGTGTGTTTCTACCACTTGTGAATCACCAGTCTCCCCTTTGGAGAAGACAGTATAATGTCTATTTTATTCTATATTTGCTTCATATATTATCTGCCTCTCACTTTACAATCTAGCTCTACAGTTATCGAGACTTTTAATCTGGGGCATGTCTTCTGATATGTTCTCTTTTGGTGTTGAAATTTCCACTGAGAACTTTCAAGTGCACAGATGAATCTGCAGCCACAGTGTAGCCTATAATGTAGACCATTCCACATGTGCAGATCTATTTGAATAGATTAGTAGCACTGGTGGAATGGTGAACATAGAACTTTGATGCTGTTTTTTCTACCACCTTTTCAGTGGCAATTGTGTTAAATAGAAGGGGTTTTGGTATTTTCATTAATAAAAATGGAAAAAAATACTTCCACAATTAAAAATAAGCTTCCTACAACTTATTTTGCTAATGGATGCAGTAAGTTCTCTGTAGTAACTTGATTAGTTATGTGGAGAAGTATTTAGGCTATTACAAGAAAACAATATAACAAATGTATGACTTATATTACACTATGATTCCTTTCTCTGCTTTTTGTAGTTTGGCTGTTCCTGATCTTTTCCTGGCTTTAAGGCCATTATATATTTATGTTTACCAAATTTAACCTTATTACCAGGAATACTTAACTTCTTTTCTCTCTTGCATGTTTTGTTTCAAGTATGTTGTTCTCATTCTGAGTGTACCAGTATCTACTGCCTGAATGTTTTGTGGTTTTGTGCTTGCCGTAGACATCTTTAGAGATGTCTAGAGCTTTAAACAAGATTTAAAGAGGAAGGGGATAAAACCGGGCTCACTTGAGACAAGCCTGGGAGTGGCACACCAGCGTGTAAGGGACGGTGTTCTAGCAAGGTCCTTCAGTCTGCCATCTCAGTGGAGTTAGGAGATGGAGATCCATCCAGCAGGAAAGACAGAAGGATGACTGATGTGTTAGAAACCATGGCAGAACCTGAGAATGGGCACATAGGGATTAGGGCTTCTTCCCCCAGAAAGGTGATGAGATCAATAGCCCAACTGGAGTGCATCTACACCAATGCATGCAGCATGGGCAACAAACAGGAAGATCTGGAAGCCTTTGTGCAGTGGGAAAACTATGACATAGTTGTAGTTACAGAAACATGGTGGGATGACCTTTAGAAGGAAAGGCAGGACACTCAAGAGGACTATGAGGTTGTTGAGAGGTAAAGCAGGGAGAAAGGGTGAGAGACCAACTAGAACTTAATCTAGCTACTGACATCAAAGTCAATAAAAAGTGTTTCGATAAATACGTTAGCAACAAAAGGAGGTCTACGGAGAATCTCCCTCCTTTATTGGGTGTAAGCAGAAATACATTGACAGAGGGTGAGGAAAAGGCTGAGGTACTTAAAACCTTCTTTACCTCAGTCATTAATAGTAAGACCAGCTGCTCTCTGGGTATCCAGCCCCCTGAGCTGGAAGACAGGGATCCAGGGACCTACAGGTCTGTCAGTCTGACCTCAGTGATGGGGAAGGTTACAGAGCAAATCGTCTTGAGTGCCATCACATGGCATTTACAGGACAACCAGGTGATCAGGCCTAGTCAGCATGGGTTTGTGAAAGGCAGGTCCTGCTTAATTAACCTGACCTTCTTGTATGACATGGTGACCGGCTAGTGGATGAGGGAAAGACTGTGGATATTGTCTACCTGGATTTCAGTAAAGCCTTTGAAACCATTTCCCACGGTGTTCTCTTCCAGAAACTGGCTGCTCATCGCTTGGCTGGGTGAAGTGTTAGACAGGTAAAAAACTGGATGGCTGAGCCCAGAGAGTTGTGGTCAATGCAGTTAAATCCAGTTGGCTACTGGTCATAAATAGTGTTCCCCAGGGCTCAGTACTGGGAAAAGTTCTGTTTAAAATCTTTACCAATGATCTGGACAAGGAGATCAAGTGCACCCTCAGTAAGTTTGCAGATGACAACACCAAGTTGGGCGGGAGTGTTGCTCTGCTTGAGGTTCTACAGAGGTATCTGGACTTGGACAAACTTAGTATCTCGCTGGGGAAATATTGTCTAAAAGTATTTACCGGGCTAAATATAGCAGCTCATGAGGTATGGCAACTTAGAGATGCCAAACTGAAGCCCTTTACTATTTTTTTTTCTATCATCCCAAGTGATGAGTGTCCAGAAACAGATCACCTCAAGTAGCTATTTTTCAATAGGTGTCTTACCTGAGGATGCTTCTGGGTCAAGCTTCGTGGAACATGGGATGTTTGATGTACAGTGCATGTTCTGCTGCAATTTGACCTTGAGATATGGGGTACAAGTTTGCCAGTGAGGATGCAATATACTCAAGCATTTATTTTTTTATCCACAGCATGTGCTTAACTTTAAACAAGAGAATGGCTTCTGCAGTGTTTCAAAAATATCACAACAGACAGAAAATGAGAACCATTATTTATTATGATAATATCAGCTTAACTATCACTGTTAGCATCACTGAGAATAAGTCTAAGCCTTATGAGAATCTCTTGAATTATTGCATGACAGTGAATAAGGTTACGAATTTACAAAAGGCAGAGAATGAGGAGTATCTGCTCTTTGGGAGTAGCTAACCATTTCCTCTGTGATAGCCGGCCACTGCGGAAATTGGGCATACACTGTGGGCTAATGAGCTGCATGTCAGGAAGTGAGCAAAAGAAATCACTAAATGGGGGGTAGGGAGAGGAAGAACCCTCTCCTACTTGTGCTTTTCAGAAAACAGGAGAAAAGACAGGAAGGAGACGTCAAGAAAGATAAAGAGAGATTGAGGCTTTAGTCTGTAAGGTGTTAGAGGAAAAGGAAACAGATGATTAGATTACAAGGGTGTAACAAGCACAGGTACAGGTTAGATGGCCTAGTAAATGTGCAAATTATGGTTGTGACAGTCAAAATCAAAGGAAAGAACAAGGCAGCTGGTTTGTTTTTCTTAAAGAGCAGTCTGTAACGAATAGAAACTGAAAAGGTTGGGCAAGTGCAAGGTAAAGCTAATGTGGACCAAGTGCTGGCAGTCTGATTTGATCTGGGTTTGAATGACATTTACAAAGCAGCAGTGATTTATGAATACATCTTTTGATACCAAAAGTATGAGTCTCTGCATGTCCTCTTCCCTTCTTTGATACTTTTCAATTATTCATGTTGCTACTACTTACTCCCTGTGAAGTGTTTTAAGCCTAGGCCACACAGAAAAATGATTCAGAGGACTCTTCAGAGTGTTTTACCTGTGTTTTTAGTGGCCGAACATAACTCTAACATGATTAAAGGGTTTATTTAGCAAACTGGATTTTTAGGGAAAGGATGTACTTTTACAGATATTTGCTCTTTTGCTTTCCTCCTCTGACTTTAGGCTGTCAGTAGCCAAGCCTATTTGCCACTTCATGTATTTATTTTCCACCCAACGACTCACCCAAAGCTTTTTGAAAAATATACTCTCTCCTCATCCTTAAAATGATAGTCCAGGTCTGTCCAGCTCAGTTTTTGCATAATAGTTTCCTTTGATAACCAAATAAACCTAAGGCTAAAAATTGTGTGGTGTTTACTTTTACTCCGCTCCCACTACATTTGGTTTTTTGTGCATAGGAAGGCCTACCTTCTTTCTGAGTTTGGGAGTGGTCATGGGAGATACTTCACAGAGCATTTCTTAATGCCTGCTCCTATCCAAGTTTCACAGACTGAGGAACACTCTTCCTGTCAATTTGCTGGGTTTGGCATTATTTCAAGTAATTTTGCTTCAGACTTGAGAAGAGGGGATTTTTGAAAGAGTTTTTAGAGTAACTGAAAACACGGGAAAACACTATGTTTCTGACAAGAAAGGAAAGAAAGAGAACATGAACAAGACCAAGATTAGAAGAAAGAGATAGTATATAAAATGCAAAAAGAAGTTCACTACTATGCACTATTAACCTGTAGCATTGCGCATACAACCTCCCACAGCAGAATAAATGTGTGATGTAACTTAATTGACTGCCCTTCTACTGCTTTCTTCCAAAATACAAACCAACCAAACAAACAGTAATTTTGTTGGAAGACTGTAGGAAGAAATGGGTGTTTCAGAATCTCTGAGACATTATGCATGTACAAAGTGTCAGCTACAATTTTGAGCTAAGGGTAATTGACATAAATACAGATATAAACAGAATAAACATGCATTCCAGACCTTGCAAGTAATCTGAAATCCCAGTCATTCTTACTTCTTGTTATATCCAACGATGTGTCTTTTCACTGAAGAGGAGACAAGGTACAAGCAGTACTGCAGCACTCAGAGAAGCTGCTGATTCTCTTTAATATCTTTTCTAGTCGGAGTGTTGTAACTGATCAATTTTATGTGCCTGGAGAAGAATTTTCAAAAATTTTATTAGGTACATAGGACATTTTTATGTGAGAAGCAAAAGAGCTTATTTTTGGAAGACAGCAGACAAGCGAGAATAAATTGCCTCAGCTTTGTCCTAAGTACATTAACTTGCTAGAGAGAAGATGAAAATGACAAGAACAAAAATTACAAGGGCTGTACCTAAGTGTTACAAAGTTTGTGGCTGTCAGCCAGAAAAACAGAGTGTCCATGGTTGTCACAAGAGCACAAGGGAACACAGAAGACTTTTTGATTCAAGAGAGAGATTATAGGGCCAGGAATAAAGACCTTAGGAGGGAGCTGAAAATGAAAACTTAACCCACACAAAATAGGGATAAAGGAGACTTGAGTGTTCAAAGAGGGTACATTCAGAGCCAAATGGTGTACAACGATCGGCTGAAACCTCAAAAGCGTGATATGTCGAGGGTTCCTTAGTGACTCCCCTGGTCAGTTAGTCATTAAGTCAGGTCGGTCAGTCAACAGCCTAGAAAGTGCAAGCTAAAGAATGGTATGTCCTTCTACCCATCCCATCTCTGTAATACATTTCACTTCTAGGTCCCCATGTATGTGACTAACTTGATCTCCTTATATCTAAAACATGAAAATTAGCTGTTACCTGAAAAGAATGTTAGTTATACCAACATTTGGGTGTAACTCTGGACTGGTGTACATAGCTAGTGAATCAAGGTGAGGCACAGAAAGAGAGATGGTTTACATGAATTTTGACTCTACTCTGAATTAGCCCTTATGGACTCTTGGTGTTTATGTATGTGGACATACATTTCACTTCTAGGTCTATATACGTACATAGGTGCCTAGATGATGATGGGAAGTATATATTGATATGTTGAAACTTTTATTTCTTGAACATAGCTTCAAAATGAAATAGCCTGTTAATGATGAACTGCTATTGGGGAATCTTATTCTGAAAAGACAGGTGTGTGGGTTGAATTTTTAAACTGATTTTAAAGAACATTAAGATTTAGGAATTAAATTTCCATGGAAGTTTAGTAATTTAGCACAAGGGAAAAAGTTAATCCCAGAAACTAGCATTCTCTGTCAAATATTTCAAGTCTTATTTTTCTGGGTTATTAAAACTGCTTTGAATTATTTGACCCCCCCCCCACTTTTTTTTTTTTTTTTTTTTTTAAAGATATTTTAGGGCACTGCTATCTGACATGGAGTCTCTAGCTAAAAAACAAGCTAGTGATACAAATGAGGGTAAAAAGAACAAAACTGCAAAATTGCCAGGCTTGAGCAAGTTCCATACACAATGATGTGATCTTATGTGATAAGACTTTTTTTTAGCTACATCTGATCTCTTTGTTTTCAAAGCTTCTCTGAAAGAGAATTGAAATTCAGTCACGTGGGATGCTAATACCAGAATTCAAAATTTGACCTCCAAGCAATATTGAAATAAATATATTATCCCAAGTTTACTTGATTATTTGGTAGCAAAATGTAAACTAAGGCACATATGCCAGGATCAGGATGGAGGATCAAACAAACATATGTCAGGACCTATGCACCTACGTTTCTGTCTATAGCCAAAGATATGTATATATACACACTTACACCCCCCATGTAGATAACATCTGCCATCCCAGACATCTGGCATGGCAGGTGCTACAACTGCCCAGATTATTTTCCTATTTCTTATATTTGTAATAATTGTTTTCTTCATGCAATTAGTTTTCTTTTTCTGCCACGGTCCCCAGTTTCACTTTTGATGTTTTTTTCGGTTGTCATTTTTGGTCAGAAAACTTACCAAATTTGGCTGGCAGAATTCTCAATGTCCTCAAGATGATAACCAAAATTATAATCAAAATGAGTATCAAATTTTATTACAGATAAGCAGAGAAGAGTAAGAAATACATCACTGAGCTTCACCCAGAAGTTATCTAAGCAGCTCTGGCAAAAATGGTGTAAATCCATCTTCACTCTTCATGCACTCAAATAAGTTTGCAAGAAAATTAATTAATTTATTGTTTCAGTTGAGAAAGAAATATTTAATGTAAAATCCTTGTAGGGATTCTTCAGTCTAGTTGCAAAACTAGGTCATTAAAAATTACCAGTTTGACTTTAGGTGGCAAGAAATAATTGATGTATGTAAACCATGCATCAGTAGTATAAGATTCTAATAAAGTTTGTTTTACAGTGGATACTAAGCCTCAAGGCAGTCAGCTTCCTGAAAAAATTTTGCAACCTTGTATTGGTTTCAATCATTCTTCCCTCTTCAATAGTCTTGTGTGCACTAACCATAAAAAATGCTTTGTTGATAGAGCTGACGTGGGTCAATGTCAGAAGTTTATTTTTAATGCAGACAAACATATTCCACAGACAGTGGAGCCACTTTGTTACTGAAGTAAGGCTTTTTTGTGTCTCAGGTTTAGGCATGTAATAGTGTCCTCCTAGGCTGCAAAATCTTTCTCATTTTAAAATTGAACAAAAGTCTTCTCCAGCCAGTGTACAGATTTGGACTCCACTTTTACTAAATCAGGACAGCAGTAATAGCTCCATATGCTTTGCTTTATTTCATTTATTCATGAGTGCCTGAAGTGCTGTCATTTGTGGGACCTTTGCACTATTTTATAGAAAGGTGATTTGGTGTGTCAAGCATGTAATTATTAGAAATATTTGTCATTTTAATATCACACATATACATTTTGTATTGAAAAAATTGAAAGTTTGAAAGAGGACACAAGAAAGTAGTGATATTCTGGATGACTGAATGGTTGTTCAGAAAAAGCCTTGGTGAAAAGAAAGTAGGAGGGAAAGGCAATTGAACAGTGCACAAATTATTTTCTTTGGAAGATTTTGTACTTATTTTAAGCTCAAAACAGTGAGCAAATGGTCTGCATTGGAGCTAGTATTGATTTTAGGGCCACCAGTGATTAGGACTGTGCACCTACACATACACCTTCTTTTACTTCTGCAGTTCCTGCATTAATACCTCTCAGATCCATCCAGTTTTTTAGGAATCACTACTTGATAGGCTTTCTTCTTGAATGAGTGAGGTTACATGTGCATAAGGTCTCTGTATATTCTCAAGTTCTGCTTCCTCAATATTTTGGACTTATATTGGCTTATGTCAGAAGAGTGAAGGAAAACACAGTGAATTTTCAAATAAAGTGTGGAGAAACAGAGAGATATTTCTCATTTCTCCTTTGGATGTCCTTACCACTGAAAAAAAAATACTTTTTGGATCTATGATAGTGAATTCTGAAGTCTGTTAAGTAAAGAAATATTGTCCAGCAACTTTCTTCAACCGCAATAGAAATGTTTCTGTCATTCAGGGAGAAAGGTACAAGCGTTAAGAAGCAAAAGTGATTTCTATGCTGGTAATATGGATGAATTTCTCTGAAAGAACCACAGAAAACTTTTCCACAGTAAATCCACATTTCAACCTTTCAGCAATGATACACTATGACCTTTATAGCATAACTATTTTTATGTAATTAGACAAAAGTTTTTCTGGGTAATCAAAAATATTTGAGCGTGTTTACTAGAAGATATTTTCCTTTGCAAGCCTGATCCATAATTTTTTTTTTTGTTTTAAAAAAAGCTGTTATAATTCTTACCACATTTTCTCCTGTTTTTTACATGTAAAATGTTACCATACAAATCATGTTATCATGTTGTTATGCATCTACAAATTAGCCTTTTATTTCACTCTCATACTACAGCAAATCACCATCTAAAGTTAATTTCAAAAGATGTAATTCTTGTGTACTCCTTCTGGCACTCAATCCCAAATGTAAGAGTGTGCCATGTAGGCAAAAGGCAATAAATAGGCTGAATTCGTTTTTGCAGCTCTCTGAAGGTTGCATGTAAGACCATGAAACTAGCCTCTGTGGACAGAAGAGGTAATAAAACTTGAATAAAACTTCATAGAAGAAAACTGAGCTATTCTTTTCCACCTACTTCAAGCTCTAACAAAAATCAAACTGGTAGGGAGCAGATAGAAGAGTATTCCCCAGTGGAGAACATGAAAATGTTTCATTTTCCTTTGGCTGCTCTTATGCCAAACTAGAATTTAATAGGTATATTACTTGCTATTTGCCTTGGTATAATGACATTACAGGGAGGGAAAAAAAAAAGAACAAAATACTTCCTTCTTAGAAAAATGTATTCATTTTTATGTATGTTAGATGGAAATGAAGTGCTTTTAAATCCCAGAGGGACTAAAAGGGTGACATCTCACAAAAATTCAGCTTATGTGTCTGAGAGGATCTTCTGCTGTGTCTCATGGCCTGAGCCTATATCTTCGCAATAGCCAGCTGCACTGTTTTAAACTGAAGAGATTAGATGACAAAGTTTCAGGAGGAAAAAATGCCAATTAAGATTCAGATGAATATTTAGACCTTCAGAAAGAAAACTTCTAAAAGTACATCTTGAAAGTTCAACCCTCTTGCCCAAGCTAAGACTGTGTTTCTGCTCTATAAGGTGGTGTGACAGCAAATACCTTCTTTTAGTTCTAAACCTGTGTTATTCTGCCTTTTTTTTTTTTTTTTTTTTTTTTCCTAGCTGCAAAAAACCTGAATTATATCAGGCACCAATGAATACTCTATAATTTGCAAACTGCCATGCAACTGGGAAAAACTTAAAGTCCAAATGTTCTAATGCTTAGCATTTACTGTCATTATGGTTTAGTCTTTGTTTGGTTTTAATTAAAAAGTACAGTTTATTTCATTTATTTACTCATTGTATTGATAATGCAGTAATTCATTTTGGTGTTCTCTGAAACACAGTACTATCCAAGGATACTTAGCAATTGGTAGACCTCAAAGGGTTCTGCCTTTTTCTTTTTTTTTTCTCTTTTCCTGAGATTATCCATGTCAGAATGTAGTTCCAAGTGCTCTGCTATCTTCAACTTTGCAAACATTTGTTTTCTCTTACTATTCTGTGTGGCAAGAGAAGAAGGCAGGGGGAAGGAACTCAGACTCTTGCAGATACTTATTTGCATTAAATTAAACATAATCAGAAATGAATTTAATTTGAAGGAACAGAGGAGTGTAATAATATGGTCTTGCAAAAAAAAAAAAAACAAAAAACAAAAAACCACACTAATTTTCAGCCAGACTCTTGCTTTAGCTAAATCCATATACATTTACGATGTTCTGTGCTTACATAATTTCATCCCCGTTGACTAAAGTAATGAATGTGTTGACAAATACACTAACAGATACACAGCCCTTACATGAAATCTTTTCCTTCTGGAAGGATATTTAGTAGGACACAGTCTTACTGTTCACTTTTTTGTTTTAACAGCATGTGCGAGGCATCCAATAATTTGTTTTTTCCCTGTTTCCATTGAGCTGTGTGATTCCATGTCTTAAGAGTACCAAATGTTGCCTTTAGGTTACCGTGAAGCACTGTATGAATGGTTGAGTTGTATGTCATAGCTCTTATTAACTCTAGTGCCATTGCTAATGTTTTAATGTATGCGTATATGTGCCTTGAGGGAGTAGTTTGTGTGTTTTACTAGCATGATACACAAAAATACTCCCTTCCTTTTGCCTCTATTATAAATTAATACATGCCATCAGGGGACCTCTTATGATGTAAAATTGTCATCTTGTGAGCGGTGTGGATGAGATCCCATGAAAGTGCAGCTGAGCAGCTACCCATCCTATGAACAAAACAAAACTCTCTCCCTGTGAGCCCCTGGTGACTCGCATTAATTTGTTATGAATAATTCATATTCCTTCATCACAGTTATTATTCCTTCCCTCATCTTTTGTTTGCCAGTTTTGAGAGGCACACCCTCTGTGTGGCGGAGCGCTCTCAGACAAAACCTCGTCTCCCAGACCCCGGGCAGGGCTCGCTGGCACTTGGCAATGACTGCGTGTCCTGTGCCCGGGTGGGCTGTCACACCTGCACAGGGAAGGACCCACTGGCTTCATAAACCTGCCTGCACGGCACTTCCAAATTAGTGTTTTAATTGAGAAGCTAATGGGTTAATCGGGATCCTGCCTGATCAGAGCCTGTGTTGCGGAATGGATCAGTTGCCTGGCAACAACACCTGCCAAAATGAGGAGGTTTTGTGCTTCTGGAGACATGTGATGCAGGCTCTTACCTTGTGAGAGTTTGGGGAAGGGAGCTGCTCATTTGTTGAGCCTCTGGGTCTTTCTTCACCTGGCTGAAAGTACTGCAGGGCAAACATCAAAGGGTTTCCAAAGTGACTCTGTAATTGCAAGGTTTCCAATATTCAGATGCCTATTTGAACTTTCTGAAGTCTCACTTTTGCCTTGTTACCCAAACAGGTCATTCCTGACCCTCCCTCTGTTCTCCTGACCTATATTCACGTCCCTTCCTAAATCGAAACTACTTTCATTGACTAATTTTTTTTTTCTCAACAGGCCTCCTCTTCTTCTAAACAGCTGAGCAAAGCCCCCTCGATTTTGGCAACCCTTGGCCAGGAGAGCTTTGTCTCTCTGTCAGTCTGTGTTGCTCTGCTGGTATCTCAGTTCAGGGTCTACTTTACCTGACACATCCCAGGATGTATTACCATCCCAGAGAAACAGCAGAGACCAAAGTTGAGGACACCTGACTTAACACACACTGTCTGTTGGGTTTCATGTTTTTTTGAGAACTGAAAGGGAAAGCCTGCTGTGGTTGTTTTGGAAACCTAGCTGTTTCTCCAAAGGCCTCACAAATCTGTGGAGTTTTGGATGTGTCTGAACTCTAGCCTGAAGCCAAGGCTCGCTCTCTTTGAACACTGGTGGAAATCTCATTAAGAAATCAACAAAACTCTGTCTCACTAGTTTGAGGCAACTCAGAGTTGGATAAATATGTTCTTTGGCATGTTAATAGATTTTCTCACAAATACAGCATATTGAGTATTTTGTCTTTATGCAAGCTATGCACTTTGGTTAAAAAGCCCTTCCTACGACACAAAACAATACTTTGCCAGTTTGCTTAAATAAATCATTGTTACCTTGATCATATTTCTGTGGTACTACCTGCATGTTTTGTTAAGTGAGCAGGATTTACAAAACCTAAGCATTTCTAAATATGCTTGTATGTAAATACTTCCAGAAATATTTTTAAATCCATCTTCCATGACTTTTCCCTGTATTCTGTAGTTTTTACAGTTGTGCTAACAGCTTGTTCTGAACAGGAGTTCACCAGCTAGACGGCACTTTTTTTTTTTTTTTTTTTTTTTTAAAAAACCCCCCCATTTACTAGGAAAGAGAATGACAGGACACTCTGGCATTTATATACTCATCTCTTTAGGTACTGTGTCATCTAGCATGATTGTATTGCGGCTTACTTATTTTTAACAGTAGAACTACGGTGACACTAATTGTTCTTCAGTAAGCCATATGGGAAGAACCTTTTTCTGGACAAGCACAAGGGACGCATAAGCAGATGAGCCAAGTGTCAGAACTTGGATTTTGCAGGTGTTGAAATAGCCTCTAATTTGTTGCATCTAAGTCAAATACAATATCCAATGTCCCTGATGGGAGAGCCAAATTGTGCTATTGTACTGTATTTTGTTTCTAAGGCCAGTGTAGGCTCTACTGTCATAGTTTGCCTCTGATTCTGGTAAGAGGAATCCCTGAAATCCTCTACTTTGTTGCATCTTGAGGCAATTTTCTGTAGAGTGATTAAAGTGTCCTTATGTGTGGGAACCGAGACTTCTTTGACAAGCCTGTCATCCTGAGACCATGTAACCCGTCTGGTTTTGATCTGTCAGGAAGACTATGCTGAGATGGACAAGGCACTAGTCAGATTAGTTAATGTGATTTGTAAAAGAAGGAAACAGATTAGGATCAGGGACTCCATAAGGAAGGAATTAATGGCAGAGAATATCTGAAGGTAGATCACACAGAGAAATAATTATGTCTCATTTTATTTGGAACAGAGCAATAGTAGAGGACAAAACCACATCCCTTGCATAATGTTGATAGGGCTGCCTTCCTTTTAAAGGAGAGTCTGCTCATCTTCTAAGTGATCAAGGCATGAGGGTTTATGTTCACTGTCAGGCTAAAACTGCTACTTTGTACCAGAAAGCATTTGAATGCGATTTTTTATTCATCAATTAAATTGCTGATGCAGCCACTAAATGCACTTTTAAAATAGTACTACAGAATGTAATAAGTTCATAACCAGACAATGAAGCTGAGGAAAGCTGCAGTTCATTCTTTGAATTTAATAGGCATCATCCTTACTACAGCAGTATTTTCTTACAATTGCTCATCAAACTGCTGTTTACAAGTCCCTGTACTATTTGACTTTAACCACTGTATGAGATGCTGGGAGAGCTGTCCATGGGACAAAGATTGCCAGGGGCTTGTTGAAGCAGTTGTATTCACAAAGACAGAAATCTGGAACAGTGGGACCCTAGCAGCTGCATGGGCAGCATAGTGATGGAAATACATCTTTCTTCTGCTGTGATGCTGATCACCTTGCATATCAGCTTTGTATTAGAGTAGAAACCAGAAGAAATCGCACAACACACTCGATGATACTTAACAAATCTCCTTAGCTATTTATGTTACAGACAAGTCTCTGTGTGTGTATAAATATACAAATATGAAAGTATATATATCTATATGCATATACATATCTATATGGAAACATTTTTTTTTTCAATTTTTCAATTAAACAACATAACCTAACAGCATGTCAGACAACCACAATACTGAGGTCCACAGTCAGGTCCTAGAGAATGATGCTGTTTGAAGAATGGAACAAAGCATAGCACAGGCAACGCAGAATGGTTGAGATTAGAAGGCACCTCTGGAGGTCACCTAGTCCAGCCTTCAAGTTTAAGTAGGTCACCTAAGAGCTGGTTTCTCAGGACAATGTCCAGATAGCTTTTAAGTATCTCCAAGGATGGAGACTCCACCACCTCTCTGGGAAATCTACGCCAGTCCTTGGTCACTCTCACAGTGAAAAAGTCTTGATGCTCAGAGGGAAGGATCACCTCCCTTGACCTACTGGTCATACTTTGCGTAATGTAGCCCAGGATACCATTCACCTTTTTTGCAGCAAGGGCACATTGCTGACACATGTCAGCTGCACCAGGAACCCCAGGTCCTCTTCTGCAAAGCTGCTTTCCAACATCATTTGATATCACCTGTTCCTTAGAGACCTCTCCTAGAACTGTCAGGGGATGGTGCTTTGGCTAGACTAGGGTACTGAACTTGCACCATAGCCACTTCTTACCTATTCGCCTTCTGAATAGGTAGTAGGGAGGAGAATGGTTTTAGCTTGACTGCTTTGGGCCCTATATTAAATGTCTTTTAATTAGATGTCTAATTAGATTGCTTAAACATATAGATTCTGTGGGCTGTCACGTAAAAATAGACTTCCTTACACACTTTTATGTTTCTGAATTTTAAGAGGAAAGGGTCTGATGTGCCTGCTGCTCTTCCATTGTTCAATATGGATGACAAAGTAGTGGAAAAAAATGTTTCATGTATTCTTATAATGTGAATACTCTTCTCCCTCTCTCTGGACGTGTAATAATGCATCATCTTATTTGACATAGCAAAGTCATGGTAACTTGAATCCTGACTCTTTTTCATGAAAAAGTCCTGACAAAAAATGTAGGACTTGGTCCTCTAAACCACAGCGTGTTCTGTTCAGTGAGGGTCATATCTGATAGCAACCACACTGCCCTGACAGATGCAGAATGTGCCTAATGATAGAGTTGGGTAAAGATATCAGGGATTATGAAGCTTGGTTTTACCCACAGCACTGTAGAACGGCTTATGCATGGAGTAAAATCGTTGTGCTTCAGGGTAATAGAAGTGTGAGCATTGGCAATAGCTTGAGTATGTTATTTGCACGTAATAGTTTTATGTCATTGTTAACTTAAAATGGTTTGAACTCGAATTCTTAGCACTTTTATATAATATATACTAATGCTCTCTAATTCTCTACATATAATCCGAGTTTGAGGAAACAAATTCCATGAGACAACTAGAGGGTATTTAGCAGCCAGTCAGAAACCTGACCTGAATATTATTTCCATTTAAATATTGTAAAGCATACACAATTGGACTACCAGAGAATTCTTGAATTAGAGAATTTAAACTCTGTAGGCTTTTAGGCTCATTTCTGCTAACCATGATATAGGGTGCCAGGAACCTTATCAATGGGCATAGCGGTGTGCCTTCATTTGTCTTCACTTTTAACACTTGGAAACACATGTTGGAACAATGTGTCATTTAGAGCTGGGTGAAATACTCTGCTCATTCTCCCAGGAGCCAGACGTGGAAACAGAAAACTGCTTTGTGCCTGATTTTGGACAGAGATTTCAACAGAGACCTCCCACTTTCCATGAACTGAGATGAACTCCCCAGCGGTCTCTGGGCTCTGCGAGGTGGGGCTCTTGCAATCCTTTCTTTGGGGTATGTGCCACTTTGCATAAAAACTAAAGAGTCATTAAATGACTCTGCACAGTGACTCCCTAGGTTGTCTCTAAACTGCTGATTAGGACACTCACCTCCAGTTGCTGTGGTAATTATTTACGCAAGGGGGAAAACGTTGACTCAGTCATCTTTCACCCCATGGAGAAAGGACAGGGACCTGGGGCTCCCATAGCCTGGTTTGGCAGGCAGAGGTTTATAGAGGGAATTACAGAGAGGAAAGATGTGTAAGTGCTTGGTCCCCAAGGGACCTCTGTGCTTCGGCGCAGTGTGCTGTAGCTGGAGGCAGCAGCATCCTCTGCCCTGTTGCTGGGACTGCAGTGCAGGCATCCCCCAGGACACCAACTCACACAGCAGACGGGTCCCTGTGCCACTGCCTCTTCCTCAGGTGACTCCAACTTTCCTCTCTCTGCCCAGGGTGAAATGTTTTGGTCAGAGTCCAGCAGGATATTCCAGGCTGGATGAAATGTTCCCTGCCTCTGCTTTCTTTCATTAATGCAAGAAAAGGGAGAAAATTTAAATTCATTCTGGATTGAACCTTTTTTTTTTTCTCTTTTACTTCCTCTGTTCAGCTGAGAAATTAATTGTTTGCACAGCCTCAGTATCAGGAGAGAGATCTTCTATTACCATTTCCTATACTGAAGAGCTTATTATGACTACATAGGGGTTATTGTATTGAAAAGCAAAGGGATTACAAATATCTCAATGCCTTCTGTAGCTGCTAGTAATTATTTTTGCTTCCAGCTATGTTACAACCATTAAAGTTCATGTTTAGGTTACAGCATTCCTTGTGTGAATGTTTGCTTTTAATTAATAGAAGGATGTACTGGTCTTGTCCTTCCAGTGTAAACCCTAAACCTAGCAGAAATAGCTTACAGTAATGACAGAGCTCTGAAAAGCTCTTTCCTGTGAGAAATGTGCCTGGAATTCCTTGAGTTCCATACTACTAGACAAAGACTCGAATGCTTGGGGGTTTTTGTCCTGCAGGCTGCATTAGGTAACTTAGTTTTACTCTGCATGAAATGCAGGCCCTGACTTCTGTCAGCTGTCTGTATTTTTTCCAAGTCGGCAAAGAAATAGCTGTTAACAAGCAAGCAGTGGCATAGTTAAAATTCAGCGTAGATGATAGCTGGAAACATGCTGAGGGTAAAAGGGCTGCAGCCACTTCAGCTCGCTGTTCCATAACAAACTACAGAGCTTCTAACGGGACCAAATGTCCTGGCTCTTCTCCTGCACCGTGGAAATGCTCTCCCCCTTCCTCTCCTTCCCTTCTGTAGGGATGAGAAAAACTCAATGCAATCTAAACATTTGCTGATATCGTCTGTTAGAAATAATCCCTAAAAAAATATTAAGGGAGAGGAGGGAACAGCAAACCTCAAACCAATGTTTAGGCCATAAAGGCCAAAGGCATATGTGTTTGTTTCAAGATAGTTGAGACCAGAGTGAAGGTCTGGTATTTTGCTGGTGACCGCTGAAGAAGAGGGATTTGGCTGCTGGCAGAACATAAAGCAAAGCTGACAACAAAGCTTTCCTTTCATGCTATCCAAATGAACACATTTCTAATCTGAAATTCAAATACTTGACAACAGAGAGCCTGTGAGATGGGCTTTGAACAGGAAATTGCTTCATGGTTTTAGCATAATGAATTAGGCAGTTAGAGTAAATCCATTTAGAAGGCATAGAATGCTTTCACATGCCTTGTAAAAGCTAAAAACCCCTACTAATTTCCTAAATTTCTCATGACTTGCAAAAATGTCTGAATGTTCTGTGCAAATGTGGTTGTGTATGTTATGTTTGGCTTATTGCAGCTATGTAGTTTGACTCTTCTATTTTACAACACACTGATTATTTAGATAAGATTGTACCTTAATTAAATGCCATAAATAACAGCTAGGACATTCTTTGAAAAGCAGTGCTCTCACCAATAACGAGAGTACATTAATTAGTCCTGACACTCTGTTCTGGTCAATTACTATTACACATTCTGGAGATGCAGCATTAGGCTGAGAAAACAGCCGGGGTGGAGTCACACCAAGAAAATCAATAGAGGGATTCTCTGAGCTGTTAGCTGTGTACTGACAAGCTGCAGCTTCAGACTCATGTTTTGGACAACACTGGACCCATTCTACATGGCAGCCTTCATAACCCTTCAAGGGGACCAAAGAGAGGCAGTGTCATAGGTAGCATAAGGAGAGATGCTGTAACAGGACACAGTGTGAGGAGCTGTTGTTTCTTTTGTGCATATGCCTGACCTTGGAAATCATTTGTCAGGCCTCCTGGGAATGCGATGTTCCTTTCTTCTGTGCTTTGCTAAGCAAACAATTGCAAATAGTACCACTTGGAAAGCCAAGGTTAAATGCATTCCGTTCATGCTTGCAAAAAGGATCTTTCTTTTTTTTTCTTTTTTTCTTTTTTTTTTTTTTTTTTTTTTTTTTTTTTGTTTAACCCTCATTTTTTTTTTTTTTTTTTTTTTTTTTTGTGATAACCCTCAGCATTTTGTTATTTTGGAGAAAATGTTCAGGTTCTTGTTTTCGAGTTTCTGTTCTGCTGCAATGGATAAGCCCGAGAAGACACACTGAGTGTATAGACAACTGCATAATAGCTTTTCAACAAATGCATACAAACAGATAATAAGGCATGACATTCTTGTATTCAGAAACTTACTAGGTATCACAGCAAAACCACTTTTTTCCCATGGAAACAAACTGAGTAAATAAATGGATTTTATTTTACCACATTGTTTTTAACTTTCCCATCAGAGATGCCACAGTACAATGAAATAGTTCTTTAGGTTGGCATAGTGATAAAGGAATTATGATGGATTATTTTACAAAGAGTTTTTTAATCATTAATGAGAGTCAAGCACCTAATTAATGATTACAGTTAGGAATGTAAAGGAAATCTGTCCTCACTTTCTCACAGCTGCTAAAATATGAATAGGTCTTTTTAGGTCCTTGGAGATGCATACTGAATATATGTATACAGCCATCTGAACGTATGCATGATGAATTAGACTGAGAAACATTGACATTTAAATGCATTAAAACTATACTGAGTTGGAATAATAATTATCACCAGCAGCACAATATAAATATTTAAAGCTACTGTACCTATGCAGTAGTCACAGAGGCACCAGGCTGAATTTATCAAAAATCAATTCTGAATGACACCTCTAGCAAAATAATGGGATATGGAAAGAAGGCATCTTCAAATCATTAATATGGAGGAAAATTTAAGCTTGTTCCTTGGTACCAACACAAACAATAGGTTTCCATATCAAGCCTCTCTGTACACAAGTATGGCATAAATATCAAGCAATGCAGCTAAGATCTGCCCTGCTGCAAGATATTCTACTGCTTGAATTACTCTACTGCAACAGAGATACTCAGATTTTTCCATTTAAGGATTAGCTGAGAGGAAAACAACCTTTTTTAAAAATTATTTTTAACTGTCCAAGAGCACCTTTTTTTTTCACACAGTATTGTATGCTATGTAGGAAACAAAAGCAATATTCTGTGAAAGAATTAAAGATAGATATATATACATATATATCTACAAACTCTTAAATTAGAGGAAGATGTCCAAACAACTCATTGGTGAACCATAAAGATACTTATGCTATGCCTGGGCAAAAAATTTTTTTCATTGACTTTCACCAAGTGCCATTCTTTCTGACTGTATACTCACACCAAAATCTCACTGAAATATCTGAAATTATTTGATGGAAAGGAGACCTTTTCCTGCACATGGACTTTGAGATTCAGTCCAGTCCCTCATGCCCTGATACAATATCAAATTCCCTTAGGCATGAGGGAGCTGTTTAAAGGTGGGGTAAAAGGTGGTAAAACACTAAAAGCTTGGACTGCAAGAAAGGCATCAAGTTATTGGATGAGATAAATGTATTCTGCTTAGAAAAAACTCTGTGGATGAGAACTGATGGCTAAGTACAATTTCAGCTAGAAATAACAAAAGAAACCAGCCACACTTATTGATTACTATGAAAAAATAATGACTAATTTCTAACATCTTAACTCTAGATTCTTGGTCAGATTTTAATTAGCTGTTATATCAAACCATTGTTAATTTTCCTTTCTTACTTGCACAGTGGGGAAAAAGTGAAAAAGGGAAACAAATTACAGACTTTCCCTTCCATCTGAGAGAAATAATTCTCTTTTCTGCTCTAGTTTATGAATTATTTGTAGTAAAATCACTGTGTAAACCACTGCCAATAACATGGTCTAAAGTGCATAGCTACTTTTACACTACCTAAATCGTAGTATCCTATTTTGGAGATGTCTAAGAAGCAGAGAATTTGCACGTGGTGTAATCCTGGAGCTCTGTGAGTTATAATCCTATAGCTCTTCTCACTGAAAGATCCAGGTTAGACTGTCTAGAGGCACAGTATAAAATTTGAAGTCCAGTGAAAGCTTTGAGCCAACTTTTCATCATCTAGATCCTACCCCTCTTGGAAGCACAAATTACACGCCTTCTTTCTTCATAATGATGTTGGGTAATGTTGGGAAAGGGAGAAACTATTTACATTTTGACAGATGTCCAAGTAAGTTGAAGGTTATCAGTGATGACTAGGAACTCACAGGGTTTATACTGCAGCCTAGTGCAAAATGTGGCTCCTGCCTCCAGTGTATTTTGCTTCTTACCTTAGGGCTTCTGAGGGACTATGATGGTACAGCTTCTTCACACAGCACTTGCGCCGGGAGGAGCTTTTCTCAGCTGAATGTGTTGCCTTAGGCCCCTTTCACAATTACGTGGTCCATTTATGCAGGAAAAGGCAAGATGCTACCTTTCACAAATATGAGCTTCAATGTTTGATCTTGGGTCACCCATCTCATTTCACAGGTAAGACATAATTGCACCATATTCTTTTATAAAGGTGAAACAAGTGAAAATTTTCATTACTAAATTTTAACTGCTAAATTTTCTCTCTGAAGAAATGTCTCCGAACCAAAGAAACTGGCATTTTTTTACATAATTTTATTACAGTGACTTACTTTTAATGTTGCAATGTGAAGACTTTTGGCGGAAATACATGCTAGAATAAGTCTCAGATAAAAGTTTAAATACATCATGAAGTGATTTAACACACACAGTGTATTAAAGGAAAATCCTCAGAAACTGTGTCTCAAACAGGAAATAAAAAATTTACCTATCTTATCAAAGATTTAAGGTGAATTTATATTGCAGTAACCAGATTACTTCTTTTCCTTGACCCTATCTGTATTAGAAAATATTTGATCTTATTTCTTCTGCTGATCCCCACCAATGTAGCCAGACATTAACCTTAAATTCTCCTAGTTGCATTTAGATTTCAGAATTATTGTATGGGGAAAAAAAGCTCCTTAAAGGCAATCTATCCTGTGAGTGAAATATGAGCAGAGTTGAAATGCACTTTGATTACACTAAGGTACAGAAGCAGGTTGAAATGAGATGCAATAAAACAACTTTTTCAGCAAATTTGTGCAGCGATGAACCAGTGCTTTCCCAAACTGATTAATTTGTTGAAGGGAACACTTTTACTGTGTGCTAATTGTCAGATATGTCTAATTGCTTGGAAATCAAATACTTTCTGTAGCAGAGAAAGATTCAAGAAATGCTATTAGATAATTAAAGCATAAAGGTTATGCACAAATGTCAAATCAATAAGGACAGTAAACATGGTTTATCAACCACAGCAAGTACATTTTTTCAATTGCAAAATGTAAATAGGTTTAGAATAGAGCAGTCTGGTGGGATGATGGATAGGATACCCGTAACAGTTTAATTAACTCCAGTTTCCTACATGTTAAAGGTTTCTTCAGTTCACTGGTTTATGTAACAAACCCTCTTAGGATTTCATTAGCTGTTGCTCAATATGAAGCACAGGATGGCGTCATAAGGAGTTACATTTTGCCCTACCCTCCTGTTCACCTGAAAGTCTTATCAAAATAACACCTCTGTTTTCTCTGCAAATATCCAAGTATTTTAAAGAATCAGCTTAGAATGTTGATTTGGAGTTTTGCTTTCTATTATCAAGAAATAAATAGCAACAGCCTCTAACAAAGAAATATAAATGCTTCTTTAACTGCAGATAATTGATTTTATACTAAGAGACTACTGTGTTGGTTCAATGACTGTTTGATGCAAATTTTCTCCTTAAAATCTGGGCTTAAATTTAGCTCAGTCCTTCCAGTTTCCTTTGTTTTTTCAGGGAGTTGGATGCTTTATGGTTGATAGCAGGAAGAAAAATTGTGTGTTTTTTGTTTGTTTGTTTTGTTTTGTTTTGTTTTTTTAACTCAGAAGACATGATTAAAAGAGAATCCCCACTTGGAGTTGCAATAAAATTAAACCTTTTTTTTTTTTTTTTTTTTTTTTTTTTTTTTTTTTTTTTTTTTTTGTAATCATAACTCATAGGGTATTTTTCCTCAAACCTGTTTGTCTGATAAAGAATATTCACATGTTCTATTTTAAATGAATAAATTCTTCCATTCTGAATACAAGGATTCTAGACCTGGGGCAAGCTTTTCAGGCTATGTCTACTAAGGATGACTTTTTTTATCCCTATAGAAAGAAAAACATTAATCAGCCTGTATTCAATTTGGCTTCAGGCAATTAAATTTATCATTAGCAAATAAAAGGGTTATTTAACCTTTAACCCTAACAGAATAGCTTTGTTTTAAGTTTAGAACAGAGAAAACCTTTTTATGTAAAACAAAATACTGTCTAGTTTTTCACACTTCCCCTTTAGAGCTACAACACAGGAAAATATCACATACAACCTTAGTTAATAAAGATCTATTTGCTTACAGAAGCGGGTTTTAATAATGCTCATTAACACCATTTTCTAATGTTCCTATGGGAAATTTTATCAAGCGCTCTGTTAAGGACTTATTTCATTTAAATTAGTGACTGCTGACCTACCTTGTACATAGGATACTGTAAGCAAATGTATTTTGATTCTGTAATGATGTTTTGGTTTAAGATAACTATATGACAATTGTGTTTCGTATGCCTTGGAAATTACTTTAAAAAACATCCACTGTCAGTGCATTTTAAATCTACTCTTTTAAGATGTTTCTTAGTGTCTCCAGACTGAGTCAGACATGCATGACTATCCTTATAAACAATGATTTAGAGGAAGAAATTCAACACTCAAGATTTGCTGCTTCCATTTCTCAATAATTTTGTGCTTTCCTTGCCCTCTGCCGTGTTATCAGTCATCCTTGTCCCAAGGGAAATACTACAGGCTTGAGGTTAAATTAAGGTTGTATCTCTAGTGATTGTCTTCAGCAAACCCTGTATGTTCCCAAACAAACCTTATCTGCATTGAATGCAGCCTTAAATGCCAAGGGACAACAGGGACAGCTTTCTTCCTTGTTGACATGAGTGCTAAGATTAATATAGGATACTGTTTGAAAGGGAGAAAAAGTAACTGAGCTCAAAAATAAATTGTACATATATTAACCTATTAATCAGAACTGTGGTCTGAGGTAGAGATTAGTTTGGGAAAAGTATTACCAGCTCTGATCTATTACCCAAGAGAAAAATAACAGTGGACTCAGAAAGAAGTGTTCTTACTACATCTCTCTTATTTAGTTTTGCTAATTAAAAAATTAAGCCTTTTTGTGTGCTGTATGTGGGGCACTCTGGCGTTTATTTCTGGATATAACTCAAGGAGGTTCCTGTCTCAAAAGATGGCATTATGTGGGCTTATCAATTAAAGAAGCACAAAAAATTAAAGTAATTCAATAGAAAGCTTTTCCCAGCTGCTCTGAGATAAGGTGACATAAAATCAGACTCTTAGCAATTGTATAGGTGTGTATGTGCTAAATGGCACGGACTAAGTGTCAGATCATTACTGGGGTGAAGAACCTTGCAAGGGACGGACTTGCACCATGTTTTAATAGGAAATGTTTTTCAAGAGCTGTGGGTAAGTGATTAACTGTAGGCTAATAGATGTGTACTTCAGGGTTGCTGCTCCACACACCCATGAGAGGTTTGTGATGGGGGTTGGAGCTTTCTGGGGAGCAGGAGTCTTCCCAGGGACAAGCTGCAGTGGCAGTATCAGTTTGACTTGCTTCTCTGGCTCCACAGTGCCAGAGCTGCTATATTGGTTTCTGCTGGCTGGAAAATGGGTATGGGGCAGCCTCTTCCCAGCCATTGCTCTGGGTTAATGGTGAATGCCAGGGGCGGACCCTGAAGGATAAGTAGAGTGTATTTTAACAGAGGATTTACTGGATTACCTAAAATTGAGAACAATATTACAAGGTTTCAGGTATAAGAATCAAATCCAAAATGACAGAATTGCTAAGGTTGGAAAGGACCTGTAAGATCATCAAGTCCAACCATCAACCAACACCACCCTGCCCGTTAAACCATGTCCCACAATGCCTCATCCACATGTTCCTTCAACCCCTCCAGTGAGGGTGACTCCACCACCTCCCTGGGCAGCCCATTCCAATGCCTCACCACTCTCTCAGTAAAGAAATTTTTCCTAATATCTGGTGCAAACCTCCCCTGCTGCAACTTGAAGCCATTTCCTCTCATCCTATCACTAATCACTTGGGAGAAGAGACCAACACCCAACTCCCTGCAGCGCCCTTTCAGGTAGTTGCAGAGAGCGATAAGGTCTCCCCTCAGCCTCCTCTTCTCCAGACTGAACACCCCCAGCTCCCTCAGCCGCTCCTCACAGCACTTGTGCTCCAGACCCTTCACCGGCTTCATTGCCCGTCTCTGGACACGCTCCAGCACCTCAAAGTCCTTCTTGTATTGAGGGGCTGATCTATCATTGCTGACCAACAAATCTATCATTGCTGACCAACAAGATGAGTTTGAACCTAGGCTTTATACAGTGCCATATTTTGACACAGTGTAAATTTGTTCTATTTTTAAAATAAAAATTTACTTCCTTCAGAAACTGAAAGATATCACAGAATCACGGAATGATTGAGGTTTGAAGGAACCTGTGGAGGTCATCTGGTCCAACTCCCAAGCTCAAGTGGATCCATCAAAACTGTTTTCCCAGGACCACAGCTTTTGAATACCTTCAAGAATGGAGGCTCCATCACCTTTCTGAGAAACTTGTGCCTCAGTCACTCTCACAGAGAAAACGTATTTTCTGATGTTCAGACAGAGCCTCCTGTGTTTTAGTCTGTGTGCACTGGCTCTGGTCCTGTCACGGTGCACCACTGAAAGAGCCCGATTCCATCCTCGTTTCACTCTCCTTGCAGATACTTACACACATTGATAAGAACTCCCTGAGCCTTTTCTTCTCCAGGCTAAACAGTCCCAGCTCCCTTAGCCTTTCTTCATAGGAGAGATGCTTCAGTCCCTTCATCATCTTCATGTCCCTTTGCTAGACTATTTCCCGTATGTCCATGGCTCTCCTGTAGTGGGGAGCCCAGCACTGGGCACAGCACTCCAGGTGTGGCCTCAGCAGCAGTGAGTAGAAGGAAAGGATCACCTCCCTTGACTTGCTGGCAACACTCCTTCTAATGCAGCCCAGGATGCCATTTGTCTTCTTTGTAGCAAGGGCACATTGCTGGCTCATGTTCAACTTGGTATCCACCAGGTCCCTTAGGTGTTTTGTTTTGTTTTGTTTTGTTTTGTTTTGTTTTGTTTTGTTTTGTTTTGCTTTGTTTTGTTTTGTTTTTCTGAGCTGCTTTCCAGCTCGGTGGCCCCCAACATACACTGGTCCATGGGTTGTTCTTCCTCAGGTGGAGGACTTTGTACTTCTCTTTCTTGAATTCCATGATGTTCCTGTCCTCCCAATTCTCCAGCCTGGTGGGGTTCCTCTGACAGGCAACACAACTTTCCGGCATATCAGGCTCTTCATCTAGTTTTGCGTCATCAGGAAACTTGCTGAGGGTGTACTCTGCCCCATGATCCAGACCATTAATGACAATTATAAACTGGATCAGACCCAGATCTGAGACCACGGGTACACTCCAAATTACTGATCTCCAACTAGGCTTCATGCCACAGATCATCACCCTCCAGGCCCAGCTATTCAGCCAGTTTTCCATCCACCTCATTACTCATCCAGCCTATACTTCAACAGCTTCTCTATGAGGATTTTATGGGAGACAAAGGCCTCACTGAAGTCTAGGTATACAATACCCACTGCTCTCCCTATATCTATCAATCCAGTCATTTCATTGTAGAAGTTTATCAAGGTGGTGAAGCATGGCTTCACCAAGGGGAAGGGCATGCTGACTACTCCTGATGATTTTTTGGTCCTTCATGTGCCTGGAAATGGATTCCAGGATTAGCTACTCCACCATCTTCCCAGGTATCACAGTGAGGCTGACCAACCTGTAGTTCCCTGGGTCCTCCTTCTGATCCTTCTGTTATGATTTAAAATGGTGTGCAGATACACACCACACAGCCATTTGCTCAGTCACCTCTTTCCCAACTCTATTTGGGAGAGAATTGAAAAAATGTAAAACCTGTAAGTTGAGATAAAGACAGTTTAATAGAACAGAAAAGGAAGAAAATAATAGTAATAATGAGAAAAGAACATACAAAACCAATGATGCACAATGCAATTTTTCACTACTCACTGGCTGATGCCTAGCTTGTCCTTGAGCTGCCATCCCCCTGTCAACTCACCCCAGTTTAAATACTGAGCTTCACACCATGTGGTATGGAATATCTCTCTGTCCAGTTTGGGTCAGCTGTCCTGGCTGTGCCCCCTCCCAACTTTTTGTGCACCTTGAACGTTCTCACTGGTAGGGCATGAGAAGCTGAAAAGCGCTTGACTTAGTCTAAGCACTGCTTGGTCACAACTAAAACATCAGTGTGTTATCAACGTTATTCTCATAGTAAATTCAAAACACAGCACTATACCAGCTACTAGAAGAAAACTAACTCTATCCCAGCTGAAACCAGGACATCTTCTTGAAGACAGGAGTGAAATCTTTCCTACAGTCTTTGGGCACTTGTCCCACTTGCTGTGAGAGATCAAAGATTACTGACAGTAGCCTCACAATGACATCTACAAGCTCCCTCAGCACTTGTGGTGCACCCCATCAAGGCCCACGGACTTACGTATGCTTAGTTTGCTGAAGTATTCTCTGATCCGATTCTCTTCCACAAAGGGTACATCTTCCTTAGTTTGTAAAAGGTAAATTTAAAAAATGTGCAATAAACAACTGTGTGCTTTGAGGTTTATTTGTGGTTTTGTTTGTGTGTTGTTTTTTTGTGGTTTTTTGCTTGTTTGTTTTTTAAACAGGAACTGTTATTCCCCTCAATCTACTCTTATTGCAATGTTGCTGCATTATGGCATTTAAATTTTAAATGTTTGTCTCTTTCAAAAATTGTGATAATTACGCTTTTTTGTCCAGCTGAAAACTCACCTTGAATGCAAATTTTTGTAAAGGAAATTGTAAGTATTTTTGGTAGAATAGCTTGGGTTTCTTTCAGTTATCTTTTAAGGATGACATTTTTAGGGGTGGGAGAAAAAGGTGTGTGAGTGTAGGGATCCACAAAAGAAGCTTCCAGAGAGTTACAGTATTTGTATTTGTTACTTTACGTCCTCATCTATCCTGTCTTTGTGTAGATTACAGCAGTCTTTATAGTGCTACTTTATCAGTGCAAATGATATTACTTTCCCACTTACCACCTTTTTTTCAGTTTTTAATGTTGGACATGTAACTCATACTAGCAATCTTGTCACTAAAGAATTTACTGTGGAGGTATCTGTGGGAGCTACATTCGCACCAGATCTGATTTATTTGAGATTTTTCTTTTTTTTCCTGTAGGTGGGAAGCAATAGCTATATTTTCTCCCAGCAAAATAATCAAAATGATCTGTGCTGCTGTATTAGAATAGAGTCTCAGATCAATGCCCATGTTTAACTGTGGAGGGGAGAGGGGGGCCATACGGGG
>KL271148.1:0-22727 GCA_000699545.1 Podiceps cristatus
TCCGGTTACCGTTCAGGGTTAAACCACAACTCCAAGGAACCCAATGCTTGATCTAGGTCCTCTTTTCCACTCCGCAGCCAGACACCTGAATTTGTATGTCCTGGTGAAACACCTTTAATCTTCTCTGAGGAAGTAAAAACAGTTCAGCTCAGCTCAGCACACCTAAAATGGGGTGTCATAACAGCAGGCTCAGGCAAACAAGCCACCTTATGAAACTAAATAATGCAACTTCGCCCTAACTAGTAAGCCAAAAGAACTCTTTTATAAACAGACCTAGCAATTATCTTGCATTTATTCAAAGCTCACTTTATTATTCTGTTTTGTTCATTGTGAACTGATGGGGCTTTTGCACCAATTCTCTGTCTGACATCTGTCAAAACCATCTTTAGGGAGGAAGCTTCATCATTAGTCTCAGATTTCATAATACTCATCACTGGATAAGTCAAAGCCACAGCATTTGTGTTCCTCTTTGGGGGAAAAAAAAAAAATCAAAATATAAGCACAAAGGGATGACAAATTGAGAGCGTTGTCCTCAATATGTGCAAACTCAGTATTATCATTCACCTGAGACTCACAGGTTCAAACACAGCTGAATATGTTAAATAGCAGCTATAGCTATGAGGTTGGTTGGTTTGGTTTGGTTTGGCTTTTTTTAATGTTTTTTTTTGCAGCTCTTCAGCAGCAATAGTCAGCTGGCATCTCACTGAGAAGGGAAGAAACACCATAACTTGGAGATTTTAAGACCTGTGGTGTAAAAGCCCTGTGTTAAGCAAGCTTTGGAATATCTATCTGGCCTGTTTGTGAAGGGAAGATATTTGTGAAGGTAACAAAACTGTAGTGGTCCCTTTTTGTTTTAAGAATTTTTGAACTTACACACAGACAAGCAGACATGCAGTAGCTTAAAAATGAAATTGCACTACAAAAAGGAATAGAGACATATTAGAAATGTTCTTTGAGAGAAAAGGTAAATAAAAAATGCTAAAATATTTCAATGTACTTATAGGACATTCTTTCTAGAGCGCTGAAAGCAAAAGAGGAGGAAAAAAAAAAGAAAATCTTAGAATATCTTAGAAGATATTTTACTGGCTTCACTTGGACCTTGGCAGATCTACCATCCTTCAACTCTGACTGTCTTTCCAGGAAATGCCAAAATTGCACAGATTCCACTCATGCTCAGAAGAAAGCTCGGAGGAACTGCAGATGCGTCACGGTTTTATCGCAGCTTTGCAGAGGAGAGAGCGCACAGAAGAAAATTCTGCTTGCCTAATGCACTATGAAATTTCCCAAACCTGCCAATGTTTACCCGCTGAATCAAAGCATCCATCCTGACTGTGCCTACCTGAATGGGACAGGGAAGCGGGGAGGGGGACCCGAAGGGAGAAATGTGGCAGCACTGGGTCACAGCAGGAGCTTCTGCTCCCCAGCTGCCCAGCTCTTAAATTCTTATTAAGTAGGATGGCAAAATTAGGTGGTGAGGCAATCCTAGACCAAATTTGTATCCCACCTCATCGCTTTCCGGCTCCGTTCTGCCTTTCAGATTCCTGCCTGTCCCTTAAGGAGATCTGACTAGAGACTCCCCTTCTCTCCAAGACATCCTCTATTAAATAATGATGATCCCCTCTGAACTGCTGTCTCTTCATTGACAAGCAGACATGAATCCCCAGAATGAACAGGGTATAATGATGAAAGGAAATATCTCCTGCTCTGGAGACCAATGATGATTGATCTCTACTGTAGCAGCTGTGGTGAGCACATGAAGCTCCCATTGATCTTGACAGAGCACAAGCACCCCAAGGCTTTGAACTACCAGCGACCAGAGCCAGGACACATCTTAGAGATAACAGGTCAGTGCTTTACGCAAAAGAGGGGGCTACTGTTCCAGCTCTGGGTCTGCTTCTCCAAACAGCAAAAATCTTCCAAAGTCCCCTTCTTTCTCCACCTACTTGTCCCTCTCTTGCTGAATCCGTTGTGCAGACACAAAGATGGAGGAAGGAAAACATCCTTACATAAGAAGGAAATAAATACAGAGGAAAAAATCCTAACATCCACATCCCAGCCAGGCACAGCTAAAATCAGACCCTACGCTGCCCTGATCTGGAGATGCAGTGCAGAGCACGCAAATACCCCAATTAACAATCGTTGCTCGTGCACTTACCCTGCATTGGACTTTTGGCCACCCAGGCTAACACGGGCTCTGAGCTTCAGACCATCAGTATAAAGTAAGTTTTTGTGCAATACATTATTCTGGTGGCAGCATCAAGGGATGGGGAGCCTATGTCAGGGTGTCATTTCCACTATGCTGTCACCTTCCATGGTTTAGAGGTTATGGCATCACCGCTCATGTAGGACTGCCTCTGATGAGGGGATACCCTGCTTCCTAGGGAATGAAAACACTCACATCCCAAGCACCTTTTCGCGTTTGGCTTCATGGAGTTGGTGATGGAGGAGAAACGACTGAATCCCACGGATGGAAATGGAGCGGTAAGGTTTGCGTGCCATCCCTGTACAGATTGGACTTGTGAGGCTTGTTCCCTGCCTCCACCTCCCACTTGGGTCACCCTCAACACCAGGCTGCTGTTGGCTGCCCGCGTGCTTCAAGCTGACCACCTCCAGCACTGTGGCAGATGGCCAAATGGGGACAGAAAGAAGGGAGGGAGGATGATGGGGGTCACTCCCTGTGGTGATAAACTCACAAATCCTCCTGAGAAAGCCCCCAAAACACTTCACACACGGTTGTTTTCCACGGTGGCCTGCTGAAATTGTCTTTCACGTCATGCAAACCACAGTGTGTTACTAAACAGAGCTGGAAACATCAGCTCTGCAGTACCTGGGCCACCAGTTTAGTGTCCCAGCCCATCCTTTCCACTTCTAGTAACTGAAGTTTAATAAACCACACATGCAACATATAATTAGGAAAAGCCGCTACACACACTGCATTAAACGGGCTAGCTGGTTTCAGGGTTAAATATCAAAAGAGGAACAGAAATATTAAAAAAGGCAACAATAAAAAACCCAAAACAAACAAACAAAAAAACAAACAAAAAAACGCACACAAACCCAAAAATACACAGAAGGTGAGAGTCAGATTGAACAAGAACAGTAAAAGGTGAGAGCTGGAAATTGCATTAAAGAAATGACACAATATAATCACACTTTGTCTTATAACACTTTCTAAAGAGCCTGAACTAACAATCCCAATGAGACCATGATGACCCTGAGCATCTGACAGGCTGGAAATACTCCAAAGACAGATTTTTTGCTGAAAACTGCTCAAAGTAGAAAGCATGGACTTCAGAGGGAACGGGACACACCCCATCCCGCCACGCTGCATCTCCTGCAGGAGTTTAGATAAGTCAGAGCAAGAACTTACCGAACACTACGCAAGTGACAATAACCAACAGAAGAGACAGAAACACCTTCATCTCGCACAGACCCTCGTTGCCTGGTCACTGGGCTGCCACCAAAAAAAATTAATGGGAAACTTCCTGGTGGCTTGTCATGTACAGATTCCGACCTGAGATCCAATTCTACTGGAAAAACGAGTCTGATTAAGGTAAAATGTATTAAATGAGCTACAAAGCAGGCTCCACCTCCTGCCATACCACTATCTCTTTTCATGTTCCTTGGAGAAGAAAATGAGGCTTTGCAGGATGGACAATAGCTGACGTCGTTTAAACTGGGTGCTTTGTGTCTAGTCATGATGTGTAAACCGAGGGGTATTAAATAATCCCAGTGCCTATGCCTTGCCTTGCAGCTTGTTGATATTTGTTCTTTTTTGTAGTGATTAGAGAGACCTAAGTGGCTTCCACACATCCTGGAGAAACAAAAAAACCCAATAATAATAATAAAAAAATCTGTAGCTGTGAACAGCAAGGCATTAAACCTCATATACTTTTGTCCTCTGTGTTTTTACCCTCAGCGAGGATGGGAATTTATCGAGGAGAAGTGGGAAGCTGCCTTGCAATCCCTTACTCACTGCAAACAGCATGGCTGGGGTTTTGGTACTGTAGTACGCCTCCCCAAGATGTAAGCAGGGTTTGGGGGGGCTGTGGGTTGGAGAACGCTGTCTCCCCTCTCCTCTCCCTGTCTCCTACAAGACAAAGGTGGTGTGAGCACTGGGAAGGAAACAGGATCAGGCCACGGAATTCTGGGCCAATGGAGAAGGGCCCACTGCCCTGAGCCCTTCAGGGACGATGGTGCATGGAGAAGCTACTCTGGTCTGAGCCAACCCTCTCCAAATGTGGCAGCGAGCCCACAGCTTCTTTGCTTTCCAAAAACCTTGGCTTTCCCATCCTCAACCCTGCTTCCCCGGGTATCTGCCGCCTTCTCCTGTGCCTCAGGCCAGCCCCAGGCAAGTAAATCCTCCTGCGATGTGTGATGGCCAAGTTTGATTGTGGAATTGCAAAAACTGGTGAAGAACCTTTCTGTGGTTATGCCAGGTACCGCCCCCCCCCCCCCAACACAGACTTTTAATAAGGAGAGAAAGGAGGGAAAGTTGAAAGAAAGATGGTCTTTGAGATATTCCCACTTAGATATCCACTGCACCACCAGAGGAACTTTGTTCAGAGTTAACATCACTCAAATTCTTGAAAGGGTAGAAATAAACGGTCTTCTGTCATTCCCAGATAAACAACCCCGTCTTCATCTCTCCAAACCAAAAGTCCCAGTGTCGGTCTCATGATTTTAGGAAGCCCTGCCTCACAAACCACAATTCTGGGTGATCTACACCCTCAGGAATTTGGACCCCTTGTCTTCACGTTGCCTCCACAATACAGTAATTATGTTGATTATGAAAGTTTAGCAGTTATTTCCAGCCCCAAACTATCTAAAGATGTTTTGCTATACTCTTGGTTTGACATTGCTCTTGGTCAGCAGAGAATTTTGTAATCCTATTAAGTAAAAGGGGAAATACACCGATCGTGTTTGCTTTGTTCCTAGGAAAAAAAATAAATCAACTCAAGATGGAAAGGGGTGTGGTTTCTGGTTTCTGGTATTAAGTGACCCCAAACAATGTGTGCTGGATGGCTGGTTTCCCGTGCACATCTGAAATGTGATCTTCATTACACTATAAGTTTTTGGATGGAGGAATACATGCCAATACCCTGTTTAAATCCTGTGCCCTCCTTCAGTTTGGAGGCTTGTTTTGGGGGGGAGACAACATACCTTACTTGTTTATAGTTTCAGTTGATCTTATCTGAGTCTTTAAGCATTGCCTGAAATGCTGCTTTTTTTTTATGCACACCCTGTGCAATTGACTTGAAGTGCTGGCAAGTTACCAAAGGAATAACAAGAATTAATAAGACCATCAAAGCAATGTTTTGTTGAACTCCTTTTATAATCACAGCCTATTGTGTTGGGGGTTTTCCACTAACTACAGAGTTTAAAAAAAAAAAAAAATGCAAACTGTATGAATCTACCTCAACAACCAACAAGATGGATTTAAAAAAAAAAAAAAAAGAAAGAAAAAAAAAGACATTTTCTACTGTATGCGTTTAAAGGCAAACTAGTGCAAGAACTCTCTGCACTTCAGAGGAGTTTGTTGTCATAAAGTAAAAAGTTCAGAGTCAAATGTTTACTTCCAGCCTGAGAAACCTGTGTGAAACTCCTTCCCTGTCCTACCTGGCCAGCTGAGACACTCTCTGGGTGGAGGCATCTTCATCTGATGCGAGCAGTCCTGCAACAGTTGCATCTGTGCTGGAAATGGGTTGTAAATCCCGTAACCTCGCAATAGACGTGTTCACGTTGCCTAATTACTAGGCTGAGGAAGCCCCACTGGGAAGTCTTAAGATTCGAGGGTTGGACTAAATGACCTTTAAAGGTCCCTTCCAACTCAAACTGTTCCATGATCCTATGATTCTATATGCCCATCCACCTCCAGGGCAGAGTTTCAGGGACCTGATGGGCTGCGTGTAAGTACTTAGAGAAGTGCAGCCACTGGTTTTGATTCAGAGCCTTCTTGACTTGATCATTTTAAATTCTCCGTTTTCTTGATTCTAATCAGCTCTTTCATACATCTCCTGGGAATCACACGGCTTTCCAGAGCAGCAAATGTATAAGCAAAATACATGGGGGCCTATAGGAAAGAGGGGGAGAATCTGTTCAGTAGGGACAATGGTGATAGGACAAGGGGTGATGGTTTCAAGCTGAAACAGGGGAGGTTTAGATTAGATGTAAGAAAGAAATTCTTTACAGTGAGGGTGGTGAAGCACTGGAAGGGGTTGCCCAGAGAGGTGGTGGATGCCCCATCCCTGGAAACATTCAAGCCCAGGTTGGACGGGGCTGTGAGCGACCTGATCTGGGTAATGGTGTCCCTGCTCACTGCAGGGGGGTTGGGCTAGATGGGCTCTGGGGGTCCCTTCCAACCCCAAACATTCTATGATTCTATGATTCTATGATTCTATGATAAAAGCTTTGATTAGATTCAAAGGTAGATGTGGAGAGGTGCTGACATGACAGTGTCGTATGCTAGTGCTAAACTTTTGTTGTACACCTACACGTAGGTTAAACCCAAAACCACTCCTGTAAAATGAATAAATATTATTATCCCAAATCATACAAAAGGAAGCTGAGAGGCGGAGGTTGATTAGGCTGGTGGAGCAAGGTAGTAGCGACTCCAGAAACAGAACCAACATTGTATTCCACATGGTTTAACCACTAGTTAATGCTCCTTTTTTCATCAGTGCTCTTCTGCTATTTTTGTGCAACCGTAATAGGAGTTACTAGAAGCAACGGGAGTAAGTGCTGGCCTAAAAGCCACATACTTAGAGGTTTATTCCAAGCTCTGCCAATGATTTGCTAACTGACCTCGGTAAATTAACCTCAGTTTCCCCATTTCAGATATTAAGTTAGTGTGCGCTGCAGGGTTGATCCTAACTACGATATAAGCTCTGTATTAGAAAGGCTAAAGAGGAGATTTGTTCAAACAATTCATGGTTTTCTCCTCGTAGCTTCAAAATAGCATCAATGATGAAAGCCACTTAAGGAAGGCAGTGGAAAGGATGGGTTAGTGTAATCAGTAAATCTGATGGCGTGCAGAGTGCTAGGGATTAAATTACCACGAACTTCACCTCTGATGCATCATGTCTCCCATCTCTCTCTTATAGAAACCACAATTGTCCAAAGAGCCACTTCGCACCTAAAAAAGAGGAATTAAACAGGTGTCTTTGCCCTCCTCCATTTTCTTCATTGATAAGGAGCATCTTTAAAAGTTAAAGAGAAACTTGGAAAAGCAAAATAAAAAATAAACACTGCCAATCTGGCCAGTGAATCTGGCCTAGCCCTATGAATAATGCATCAGGAATCCAACCCTGCAGCTCTCTTAGAGCCATTGCCACTCAGGCATTACTGATTAGCTCATTAGTCACAGCAGCCTTATTCCTACTAATTGATTTTACTACAATTCCCTACTATGTATGGCCAAGATCCAACATGTCTCTGCCCGTCTCTAAAACCATTATACTGGTGCATCTTTGCAAGACACTTCAGCCCTCCCTCAAGCCTATTGAGCAATGTAAAGGTCAGGTGATTCCTGGAATCAGGTGATTCCCAGTTGCTGGAAGGTACCCTGGGGGAAAGGGCATGTGTCCCCTCAGTCCGACAAGCCGTGGGCTCAAAGCACCCTGTTGAGCAGAGTTGTGAGTTTCACACCTGGCCGCAGGTCAGTCTGCTATCGACTGGAGCTGCAGATGAAGCTTGCCAGCTCTCTCCACACTGGTTTCCATCTTGGTACCGGACTGGGACATGAGGGATGCTGGTTAGTACAGGATCTGGGGCAGATAGATCAGAGCAGACCGCAAGTACGAAGGGTGTCTTTAACTCTGCTGCTCTCCCCATACCCCCACCAGACCTCACTATAGTTACCTCTTCTGCCTCAGGCATGTGTTGTGTGCTGTGCCTGAGAATTAGTGACGCTTTGTGTATTCACCAGGACAGGAAGGTGGGCAACAGGACGATTTATTTTTGTAAGGAGTCCTGTTCCCTGTATGTATTCACCTGCCTTATTTGGTTTTTTCCCCCAACCTGTTGGTTTTAGTTTGTTGGCTTTTTGCTTTTTTTTTTTTTTTTCCCCCTTTGAATTCAGTGCAAGTACCTCTTATCTTATTATTTAGACTAACTCTTTCTGGGTGGGACCTTCATATTTATCACTTGCCTGGCCAGTGGCCAGCATATGCATACAGTGATCCTACAGGGGAATCTTACGGGAGTTAATAACTAACTACTAAAGTGTGTTCTCCCTCTCTATTCATAATGTACATAGAAAGGATCCATCATATATTTATAACTAGTGGCAATTTGTCTTCCTTCCCGCTCAGTTTTTATAGTTTCCTTTTTTTTTTTTTTTTTTTTTTTACTTTTAGCTTTCAAGCTGGTATCTTTTTACATCCCATCAATCCAGACTGATGGAGGCAGTAATCACTTGTTTCAAGATTATTTGCTCAATCCAGCTTTCCAAGGCACTGTTAATGATACAGGAACATAAATCACTTGCTCAGTTTAGCTGTTACCTGCTTTAATTAGCCCCCACATTCCTTCAAGACTTAATCCAATGAACAAGAGATACTTTCCTATTGAGTCACTTCGCATTGACCCAGAAGAGAAGAACAAGGAAAACATGTGTTGTCTGAAAGGCAGCAGTTTCACCTCCAGGCCCTTATCATCTCCCTCTGATACTGCAGTGCTTGACACTAAAGCTGGAAATATCCATGTCTTTGGCCGAGAACCTGTAAGAGTGAATCCCCAGGTTCAGTCTGCCCAAACCAGTAGAAAATCCAAGTGTCTTCAAGATATCTCCACTGCCCAGGTGATAGGCTCACCCTGTCTCCCACCAACTGCAAGAAACATCCCAGGTTTGGCCTCCAGATGCTTGAAGACTTCAGGAAGATGCTTCTGACCCAAAAGCTTCTGGCTGTCATAGCATTTCGCCCTGGTAAAGGTGAGGAAAGCAACCCTGCGGTGACGTTTCCAGTCAGGTCAGAAGTTCAGCCTGCCTGATGGTCCTGGCAAATGTGCAAAGGAAGGTCCATGGGAGACAAGACTGGTTCACGGACACTTGTCACAAAGCAGAGAGCCACACCAGCAGCAGAATTCACAGAAATCACAAAATGGTTGAGCCTGGCAGGGACCTCTGGAGATTGCCTGGTCCAACCCCTCTGCTCAAAGTAGAGTCACTACAGCAGGTTGCCCAGGGCTGTGTCTGGTTGGGTTTGAATATCATCAAAGATGGAAACTCCACGGTCTCTCTGTGTGGGCTTTCCCTGCATTCAGGCTCACTTACAGTAAAGAAAGAATTTTTCTCTTGTATAAATGGAAATTCCCGTGTTTCAGTTTGTGCCCATTGCCTCTTGTCCTGGCACTGAGCACCACTGAAAAGAGCCTCTTTGCACCCTCCCTTCAGGTATTTATAGACTTTGATAAGATCTTCCCTGAGCCTTCTGTTTTCCAGACTGAAAAGTCCCAGCTCTCTCAGCTTTTCCTCAGAGGAGAAAAGCTCCAGACCCTTCATCATCTTGATGGCCCTTCATTGGACTCTCTCTAGTATGTCCATGTGTCTCCTGTGCTAGGCAGCCCAGAACTGGACACAGGACTCTGGGTGTGGCTTCACAAGAACTCAGTAGGTGGGAAGGATCACCTCCTTTGACCTGTTGGCAACGCTCTGCCTAATGCAGCACAGAAGGCTGGTGGCATTGTCATGTGCACCTTGGGGTCGACCATCACCCTGGGTTCCTTCTCTGCAAAGCCGCTTTTTATCCTAATCAGCCCGTCCTGGTGCCTGGGGTTATTCTTCCCCAGAGGCAAGACTTTGCATTTCCATTTCCTGAGATTCTCCTCTGTTTATTTTTCCAACCCGCTCAAGCCCCTTTGAATGGCAGCACGCCCATCTGGTGTATCAGCCACTCCTTCTACTTTTGTATCACCGGCAAACTTGCTGAAGGTGAGCTCTGCTGCATCACCAAGATCATTAATGAAGATGACGAACAGTATTGACCCAAACATTGAGTCCTGTGGTCCCCCACAAATGACTTGCCTCAAAGTGGACTTTGTGCCACTGATCACAAACCTCTGGGCACAGTGGCTCTGCCAGTTTTCAGTTCATCTCACTGCCCAGAAAAACTGTAGCATCTTCATGCTTGGGATGCAGCGAAGAGCATCCTGAGCTAACCCACTTCTTCCTCATCTTCAGGCTCCAGATGAACTTCTTTTTGCATCATGTCCCTTAGCAAAAGGGGCTTGTGGTCCTGGTATGTCAACACAACCCTCCCAAGACATCCTACTGAGACTGCACTGGCAGCTCTGGGCCTGCCGCTGCCACCTTCCGACAAGAGAAGAAAATGCAAATACCTGGTCCCAGCTCATTTCCCAAGGAAGGAAAAGAAGAATTTTTAGGATTATTTTTCATAGCTTTTCATTTTTGCTGTTTCCGACATTCAGGTTTCATGTTCATTTGGTTCCAACCAGATTTAGAAGAAGATACATGCATGCAAAAAATAAATTTTAAAAAAAAAAAAGATAAAAATTCAGACTATCTAAATTGCCTTGAACAAACCATGAGTTGAACTCCAATGTGAGTAGCTACAACTTGCCCTTACAAAGAACCTGAGCACTGCAAAGCGGTCATATACAACGTGCTAGCAGCCCACATCTATTGAGTGCTCCTATTTTTTATTATCTTTCCTCTAATAGTTTGGACCATGGTACTAAGTGGGTGCCGTTCCTGAAACCAGCAGGTTTAACTGGCCTGAGCTCAGGAAAGGGTCCTCGTGCAGAACTCAGGCTCTCCTACAAGCACGGGTGACCGAGCACGGGTGACCGCATCCCTGCAATTTTAGCAATGAAAAGACAGAATCAGAGCCAGGAGCACCTGGTGCTCAGGGACAACAATGTGACATTGCTCTCGGTTATGTGGGCATGACAAGAATCTGTGTGAAATACAATACACCCAGTCGTTTGCCTTAATTGGCATGGAGAAAGAGAGCAAGGCACTACTCACACCTCTCCCCCCATGGGTTTGATGCTGTATCTGTTACATTTTAGTCGTGCTACCTTAACTCTTTCTACACAGAGGACAAACATTATTAATTTAATGACGGCTTGGATGGCTAAGTGTCCCTGTGTCACAGGAAGGACCAAATCACCAAACCCAAGGAGACCAAGGTACGTGGTGCATTGTTTTAAATCTATTTTCATTGGGAGATGATAAGCAGGAAGATTGGAACAAGTTCCCACAGCCCGCAAAGCACCTCCCATCTTTCCAGCGTCTTCCCATCTCAGCTGCTGTCAGGTCAACATTGCAGGCTGGAGGTGCCATCTTCCCCCTTGCTCCCCACGGCCTCTCATGGGGATCTCAATACCCATGAACTGGGGAGAAAAGGAACTAGGAGGAAAGAAAGCGGAGAAGCTTAGCACTGGCACAAAGGTAGAACTCTTGATTCAGTCTTTTTTTTTTCTTCCTTTAGCACCACTCAAATTTTCACTTGCAAACTATCTACCTACACAATTTCTTGACTCCTCCATGTCAAAACTAGCAAATGAACCTGTTTTCTGGAGACTCCTCTCCAGACCCAGAGCTATTCAGTCCTCTGAAACCTGTGTTTGTCATGGCTAGAGTGGAGACAGAGGGACAGAAAAGGGCAGGAATGGGAAAGCAGGAATTCTCCTGCTTCAGACCCATTTAGCATATGGTGTATCATACCTTGAGATGGTAAATACGACCTTGGGTTCTCAGTAAGAAATGTCTGCAGAGCCAACTGAAACAGAAACACTGGCAGCAGCTCTGGTTGTTTCGTTTCTAGAAACACTTTCAGGCATTTGGTATCACTGCGTCTCTTATTAAGTTCTATTTAACATCTTTATCAATGACCTGGACGAGGGGATTGAGTGCACCCTCAGTCAGTTTGCAGGTGACAGGAAGCTGGGCAGAAGTGTTGATCTGCTTGAGGGTAGGAAGGCTCTGCAGAGGCATCTGGACAGGCTGGATCAGTATTAAGGGGCTCAAGCCAATTGTATGACGTTCAACA
Source organism: Podiceps cristatus (assembly GCA_000699545.1). Classification (NCBI taxonomy): domain Eukaryota; kingdom Metazoa; phylum Chordata; class Aves; order Podicipediformes; family Podicipedidae; genus Podiceps; species Podiceps cristatus. The sequence continues at coordinate 12,015 of KL271148.1, forward strand.
AGGCCAAGTGCTGGGTCCTGCACTTGGGCCAAAACAACCCCCGGCAACGCTACAGGCTTGGGGAGGAGCAGTGTGAAATCTGCCGGGCAGAAAAAGGCCTGGGGGTGTTGGTCGACAGCTGGCTGAAAATGAGCCAGCAGTGTGCCCAGGTGGCCAAGAAGGCCAATGGCATCCTGGCCTGCATCAGGAACAGTATAACCAGCAGGGCTAGAGAAGGGATTGTCCCACTGTACTCGGCACTGTGCACTGCAGTGTAGGAAAGACCTTGAGATGCTGGAGAGGGTCCAAAGAAGGGCAATGAATCTGGGGAAGGGTCTGGAGAATAAGTCTTACGAGGACTGGCTGAGGGAACTGGGCTTGTTTAGCCTGGAGAAGAGGAGGCTGAGGGGAGACCTCCTTGCTCTCAACAATTATCTGAAAGGAGGTTGTGGAGAGGTGGGTGTGGGTCTCTTCTCCCAGGTAACAAGCGATAAGAAGAAATGGCCTCAAGTTGCACCAGGGGAGGTTTAGATTGAGTATTAGGAAACATTTCTTCACTGAAAGGGTTGTCAGGCCCTGGCACAGGCTGGGCCGGGGGGGGGGGGCGGCCCCATCCCTGGAGGTATTTAAAAGACGGTGCCCATCCCTGGAGGTATTTAAAAGACGGTGGATGAGGTGCTTAGGGACATGGTTTAGTAGTGGTCAAGCACGGTTGGATTCAATGATCTTAAAGGTCTCTTCCAACAAAATGATTCTATGATTCTACGATTAACAAGGCTCACCTGGAACTACAGACCCTAATGAAGGTAACAGCTCTATTACCTCTGAGTCAAAACATTAATGGTGTCTCCTCAAAGATTTATTTCTGAACACCTGCAGCATGGGAGAGCCCATCCCAGGCCTGTCTAGAGACAGACAGGTCCCCACAGAGCAGCAGGAGTGGGGAAGTGGGGGAACGCCAGGCAGCAGGGAGGTGCAGCCTCTTGGGGGCAAGTTCTGTCGGTCACCACATGCTGCGCAATGCCCTCCAGTCCCCAAAACACTCCCTGTCACCACTGGTGCCCTCCCATCCCAAAAAACACTTATAGGTGAGGCTGCAAAATACAGATTGCAAGGAAGGAGACCCTTTCCCAGGAAGAAGGTAGTCCAGGTTGGGGTTATCCAGAGGAAAGGAAAGGTATTTTTATGTCTTTGTTTCAAACAGCCTGTGTCAGTTCCCAAGAAACTCCTGAGAGCCCATTGCTGTTATTCTGCATTTTCTTACATTCCCCAGAGAACGTAAACTCTTTCTCCCACAGGAATCCAGCTGGGCTCCCCCAAATAATAAAGCTTAAACCACAAATTAGAATGACATAAACTTGCAAAGCGGTATGAATGCTCCTCAGTTCAGGAGAGCAGGGGGGAAATATCCAGAGCAACCAGCCCCGTGTCCGTGTGTGCATCTGTCCGAGGGCGGGAGAGAGGCCAGAGCAGCCCCTGCAGCACTGGGAAGAGGAGCAGCTGCCCACAGACACCCACACAGGGGCCATTATGTGCCCAAAATAGCCGCCCTCTCCAACAAGAAAGAGCACAGGCTCAAAGGACAAATCCCATCCCCATTCCCAGTGGGGTCAAGGGCAAGTCAACGATATTTATGAACATGGCTATTGAAGGCAAAGACAATCCCTGTTCTTTACCCATCACCAGGAAGAGACCCCAATGGCCTTGAGAGGTATGAATTTATCCCTCCCTATGATCTATAGGCTCAGCCTCATGTCTGTTCTCCTTTTGACCGGCCTGCAACCCGCAGCCCTGGGCTTTGAATCCAACCCAAGCACTCACTTGTCACACAAAGCAAGAAGTAATATCTGCAATATCTGCAGAACCATCCAAAAATTTTGTTTCAAGTGTACCTTTTTTATTAATTCCATATATTTTTATTAGAATATAAGAAACAATATGTAACATACACTACACTTATGCTTATGTTAATATATTTAAATAAATCAGTTTCTTTATTCTGCTTATTCTGTTACAATAAAGGTAATACACCATTACAAATCTCACATATATGTATTAGTAAAATCAACATGTCAGTGTAACAATCTCAGTGAAATGAGATCATCCAACGAAGCTGAAATAAATGTGTGAATAATTTTTCCGCAACACTTTATTGGCCTTATTATATTTTCATGAAGCGTCTCAGTTTTGATTAAACAGTAGGGATTGGGATGGAAAAAGTGTTTGCTGGGAAAACGCTGGACCTGGGAAGCCTGTTAAGCCTTTCATTTCTCAATTGACACTATCAGAGCAAAGCTGGACAAATTAAAATATTCAATCTGTCTCTGATGCTTCTGATTCTCTGCTTTGCATGTAATTATCTGGTTTAAAGTAGCTCGCCCTTGTCTTCCTACTCACGATTTCATGTGTTAAGGGTTTCTCCTTGAATTGTGATATCTGGGCTTCAAAGCGTCTCTACCAGCTCTGGCAAAAGCCAGTAGATGGCAGGACGGACCCAGGGCTTCACTTCCCCGTGAGCCACCGACACTCCCAAAATGCAAAATCGGGTGCGTCTATCCCCATTCCAGTTTAATCACCTCAGACAGCAGTTTTCCAGGGGCCAAATAACTCCTCCGGGATCAAGGAAGGATTCAGAGCCACCTTCATCCCAAACAGCTGAGACCCGCAGCACCTCATCGCTGGGGATGACAGCGAAAGCACAGCTCAGCTTCGAGGTGCAAAAGCATTGAGAACACAAGAGCGAGGGGCTTGTGGTAGGGCCCTAAACCTCCAAGCATCCAGATGTGCACCACATCTGCCTTTTCTGGAGACAGGAGAGCACGGATGCCTATATCTCATTCCAGCATGGAGGCACATCCACCTGGACCGGAGCTACCAGGCTTCCCACAGGGGTGGTGGGACCATAGCCACCTTCATTGCAAACAGGGTCTCTGGGAGGCAAGTCTTTTCAAATAACCCATAACTTGCACAAATTAACACCAACCATGGACATTCTTTGAGCAATGATGTGGATCCTTTGAGCAACAATTGAGCAACTGGCTCAATCCTTCCTTGTGTAAGGAAGTCACATCAGGTCTGAGTTTTCCAAAAGAATTTTGCCCTTGTGCAAAAAAAAAAAAAAAGAAAAAAAAAAAAAAAACACAAAAACAGTTGGAAGAACTTTGTTCGTTTTTAAGTCCTCTTTTTCGGCAAACAGCAAACCCAGTGAACCTGAGTGGAAAGGGCTGGTGCCGCAGTAAGCTTTGAGCGTGTACAGACAATACACAAAAACAAGAGCCCTTGCAATGTTGGCGTAGTGGTAGACAGCAGCAGCTGCCGTTGAAATACAGCCATTTTCAGGACGGAAGCACAGAAACCATTTTCTTAGTAGCGTGCTCCAAAAGGGGCAGGTTTTTGACTTAAGCTGTTTTCATTTTCCAGTGAAAACTGTTCTGGGATATTTTATGCTTGTACGGAGCGAAGCTGCCTCCCTTTGTAGCTTCTTGTCTCATCAGAAAAAGTGAAGATCTGAGTTTTCTGCTAAGATTTCTGTCTCTAATTCCACAGTCCAAGCCAACACATTCAAAGCACTTAAGGGCTGTCCCACTGTGGCCCTCAAGTTCCACATCAGGCCTCGGGTTTAACAAGCCACCAGCTTTAATGCTCTATAAATGCTGCATTCTTGCTATTTATTTTATTATTATTATTAATGTTTTTAATTCCTACAGCTGCACATTTTCAGGCCTTTCACTCCTGGGCTTTATGACAGCTGAAGTTCTCACACAATTTCTGGTGCTGGGGATTTGGGGGAAAAAATAAAAATCTATAGTAGGACCAGAAATTGTGAGAGTTGGCAGAACTGATCATGTGATGCTTGGGATTAAACTGTCGAATAACATCTCTCGCATTTGACAAGCTGTCATACCTTTCCTCTCTCTCAAATACACGCGTATCTATCAGAGACATCTCTGCCACATGTGTTTGAAAAGAAAAGCTGCAAATATCTCTTCTTCCATATACTGAACATACAGGAATATAGCACAGGGGGAGGAAAGACAAAAAGAGAGTGAAGAGGCAAAAAAAATAAATCTCCATATGCAATCAATTCATCACCTATAGGCTCAAGAACACGTGTGAACTGACCTTCAGATCTGTCCCCTGGCAACGCCATTAATATAACTTGTCATTTGTATAGGGTAAATAGTCTGCTGAATGCTCTTCCTGCCAGCCCTTGCTCCCTTGCATAACTAAGTTCTTGGCATGAGTAAACTCTAAAAGGCCAAGACGGAAAGGAGATAGCCATTGGAGGAGGCAACCAAGTCTCATAACTGCTTGTAGCTTTAGCCCACAGTGTTGTCCAGTGTGGCACCAAGAACCTCGTAAAGGCATGAACAGGACACAACTATGCTGATGGCTTTTAAGTTTAGCTCTTTGCTCACAGCAGAGATGTTGGGAGGGTAACTGAGTCCGAAACTGAAGATACCCTTTTACCAGGTGGCTAGAAAAGAGTCACAGACCCATTACTCGCCACGTAGAGTACGCTGGGTGCTGTTTTGGTCTCACTACAGCATCTACTCACAGCAAGTGGCGAGGAACAAATTAACCCAGCAAAGTTTCTAACCCTCTTTGGAGGAAGGCTGAGGCACAGGGAAGCTCAGGAATATTTATCCCATTTCTGACCATTTTTTCCCCAACTTTCCCTGTGCTATACGTGCATAGCAGAGGTTTCTGGTGCACCTCGAGCCCTGTGGTCCCAGCAGGCCAGGGAGGATCCATTAACCAGAGGCCAGCACATCAGAGGACCGGGAGAAGGCATGCGTTCTAACCAAACTCATCACCTAATTGCGGGTCACGTCACGATGACCAGTCCCTCCTGTTGTAAAAGCTGTCATTAGCATCTGTGTCATTTTAATTAAGAGACGGGGAGGAGGAGGAAAAAACATGTAACCGCTTTTGTTGCAAGCGTTTCTATACATCTGCACGCATCTTTCAAAAGAAGCTGTTTATCACTCATTTAAATGGGGATAGAGGAACAATTAAACAGTGTGTGCAGCTTGAGAGGGTTTTGTTTGGTTTTTTTGAAAAAAGATAGGAGAACCACATACAAAGTAAACAAGCAGGACACGGCTAAAGAGTGACAATGCTACCCCTGACTTCTGCTGCTAGAAGAGAAATAAAAAATAATCCAGTGCACCTGTGGTCAATGAGTGGAAATAACAGCAAGCTTTCGCGGGACAGTTTAAGGCTCAGTTTTGGCTTCTTTTGTGTCTAGCAGGTCCACAGGTAGGAAACCAACACGATGCAGAGATGGCAGGAGGACACATCTCCCATGAAACGCCCGAAAACTTCCAGGAGTAACGCTGCTGAAAGACCTGGGAAGATCCTGGGATCCGAGGGACGGCAGGAATGGCAGGTTTGGTGGTGAAGTCACCTTCCGCAGTCCACATACACGCCATCAGCCCATCCAGGGATTGCAGGCTGAACCTAAAGATCTGAGTATCGATCTCTGCCTCAGACTTGACTAAATTTTGCAAACAGACTTGTTGCTCTGGATGATTTAGGTATCGATGTTATTGTCCTATCACCATCACAAGTCCGGAGTGGGGAAATCGAGGCACTAAGTCTTTGTAAGTTGCAGACTAATTTTTAGAGGTCCCAGTTCTCTTGCTCCATTAGGAGTAATGGGGTTGACTCAGACACCAATAACCGGCATTTTTCACTAAAATGCACCTAGAAAAGGTGATTCCCAAGAGAGGTGAAACAAGCTGGCCCCGGGGGTGTTTATCAGAAAGGACAGGGACAGGGAGAAGATGGACTTGCTGCTCACAGGTGAACTGGAAGGAATGCTGAGATGAAGCACTCAGAAGCCGCTTGAAAGGCTAAGAGGCCCTTGTGTCAGGCATAATATTTGGGTTTCTTCTAAGAGTGTTTCTAATCTCTGTCTGGAGCAAGGAAAGACACACAGCACACGTCCCATCTCGGGTAACAACAGGAGCATGTTTATTCAGGTCTGGCACTTACAGAGCTTGGAAGGACAAGGTACACGTCATTTGTTTTCCAGAAAAGTCAGCCCAGGATCAGAAGAAACGAAACTATTTTATAAAAAGAGACTGCAGCTGCAAGGGGCCGGGAATGTGTCTCCCTTCGGGTCATGCATTCCTGGTGCCTGGACCACCCGTGTGCCGGAGCACACCGGTGCCAGGCACCTCCACGGAGGTGAAAGGCAGGAACGTCTGACGCTTGACCGGGTGGTGTCTGGGGTGGATCGGTTCTCAGGAGTCCCAGCCTTGTTTTAACCAACCTTAGAAACGAGTGGGGGTGGTGGAGGGGGGAAGTATTAGGTATAAAAGCAGAAACCTTTCCAAAACAATCCACCTTTGCCAAGGAGGTGTGAGAGTGCAGTGGGTTATGTCCATAGAAGGAGAAGAACAGCTTGGCCAAACAGCCCAGGTCTCTGACGTTGGAAGAGCATAAAGTCTGGGAAACAACCACCTCGGAAGCCTGCTGAGAAGTGGATCTCCTTGCAGACAGCAACAGAGAAGATATTGGCTAATGAGACCTGCGACGGCCCATGGAAGACGGGTCTTCCTCGGCCAGCTCCATCACTCACGAGCCCTGAGGACGTAGATGAAGCTAACGAGGACCCCCAAGGCCAGGACCACGTAGCTGGCTTTCACGCTGCTGGAACCGCTGATGTTGCAGAGGAAGGAGTCGCAGCAGTAAACGGAGGCAGACGCTATGCCGAGGTTAATCCCGGCGCTGGGGCAAATGGGAGAGCATCCTTTGGAGATGGACTGGCCAGACTTGCTGCCTGAATTTAGGGTGGGGCAGGGAGAAAGGAAGAAAAGCAAAAGGAGACGGGTTTAGAATGTTTCTCGGCTTTCTGATCACCTGTTCTGCAAAGGAAATAACAGTACTGAAATAGCCGAAGCGTCACAGGTGGCACGGAGCGGATGAAGTGTTTCTCGGCGTCAGGCTACGACAGTAATCTCAGCCAGCCCACGCATCTCAAGGAACACCCATGACAACCTCCCACACAGACCCAAGAGACCGTGCAGCACCCCAGGGACACTCCTTCCAGGCTGTTGGCCAAAGTTTGGCCGTTACGGCTCTGGAGAAGAATCTCAAAAATCCCACTCAAGCTTGACCCTGGGACTCCTCAAGCGAGATGGGGAGCACAGGGCGTACAGAGCACCGGGAAAGCACTCATGAGCGAAGGCTGTGTTTTGAGCACCGGCTGCGAGAGAAGCACAGCACACATTTAGCAGCAGGAAATAGAAAAACCATTAGCACTGTGCTAAGGCGACGGGTTTAGAAAAGCTCCCAGCCTCCATTTGTGCATGCACGACCTCCCCACATTGCAGACTGTGCAACTCGGGCAGGCAACACCCCTCCCTCTTGCAAGGGAGAGCAAGGCAAGCCAGGCTGGGCTCTGCAATGATGCCAGGAGTTCTGCCAGAACAGCCTGCTTCCCTAGGAGCAGCAGCCTGGAAGCACAGATCTTTTCTGGCCCTTAGGAGGGAAACCTGCAAATCTCCCCTCCTGACAACCCCACCTCATCCACAGCAAAGGTAGGACTCATGGATGAACCACCCAAACACAAGGCAAAAGCAGGAAGGGCAACCCCGGAGCTTCCTGCAGAGGACACCTGCAGTATCCTCCACCCTTCCACCTATTCATCAGCAACCTCCCCACCCTGAAATTCCCCTCGGACTCCTGCCATCAGTGCAGGCATGTGAGCTTTAACGTGCCTCTGTCTGGCAGCACGTCCCCCTAAAAATACCCTTGGGACGGTCTGACACACAGCTGCTAAGCAGAACTTTCCCTTTTTTCCAGCCAAAGGAAGGAAAGCCTTCCTGCAGCTCAGCGGGTGACCCAGGAGAGCAGCCAAGAGGGGCAGAAGAAGGTCCTGTCACCACTCACCGATTCCCACTCCGACATACGTCGTCACGCAGTGGTTTTCATTCTCCCCGCACTTGACAGGCGTCAGGCAGGCCCAGTTGGAGGATGCATCCGAGCACGAAAAGCAGATGAGCGTGTGGGCTGCAAGGGAAAGGCACACCTCGGTTAGGGGCTGGTGGGGAGATCCCCTCGCTTGGTGGTCCCCACCTCCGACACACAGCACGCACATCTGGCCGCAGACACGCTGGCTACTTTGGCTGTATCAATCTGAGATAGGTTTTCTGTCCATCCGTCCCCCCAAAAAATGGCCAAGTGAAAGGTTCAAGCATAAGGGACACATTTCGAGCTGTTGGCAGGATCAACTGTCAGCTAAAGCCTCAATACACCCACAGGTCAGCCTGGTGCGTTGTGCCATGCTCCTGTCTGCACCAAGAGCGGGTCCAAGCAACGGCTGCCAACCTGAAACTGAACAATGGAGGTAAGTTCAGGCCTACAATCTGGAGCCTGAGATTTGGGCTCGTTCAGCTCAGCCGCCGTGGACACTGATGGGAAATGCTCCAGGCGTGACCACGGGCTTGAGCTTTCTGTGACCTGCCTTTCGCAGCAGGGCACAACGCTCAGGCTACGCTTGAGTTAGCACACGTGGTGGAAATGATTTCTCAGCTAGAGCAAGGCCAGCATTGCAGCAAGACCTGCAAGGACTTGTACTGTCCCGCTACCCAGGGAGTCATAGCACTATAAAGGCAGCATACGCAACCAACTTTTTTTTAATTTAGAGCAGGGGGACAGCAAGAAAAGCATGCCTTTCTCCATGGCAGGTTCCCTAAAATGGTTTCTCCTACACCAGCAGGATGGACTGCACCAGCTAGCTCCCATCCCTCATCCTTCAGATCTGCCCAAGAAAGAGGAAAGGTTGAAAAAGATAATTCAGTGGAGGGAAATGGTTGCAGAAACAGCCTGGACCAGTGACTCAGCAGGGACATGCACTTTGCAGTGGACGGATGATCTTCTCTCTATTTTACATATAAGAACATCACAACCACACTGCAATTTTTGACCTACATACACAGACAGATCAGGTCTGTTCCCAATGCTTCACGGGCTCCGATTTTTGAGCACTCAGACAGCAAGCCCTTCCAAGAAGCACTGCCTTTTTCTTCTGTGTGTACAGGACGCAAAACAGAGCGGGGGGCTGATTTGGGATGGGAAGAGCAAGGCAGCGTCATTACTGCTCATACCTATTACAGCCCCACCACAAACAGCTTATCCCAAGGAGGTAAAGTTGGTGAAGCCCTGGGTGAGCTCACTGAGGCTCAGCAGTCCCTGTCACGGAGTATTTTGAAGAATAATTGGACAAATATTGGTCAGCAGCTGTTCCGCTTTGCCATGGGACTGCATGACCTCTTGAGGTTCTTCTCAATTCTGTCCCTCTCAGGAAAATAAAAGCTTTTTACGGGAAAATTGAGATAAAAATAACAATTGTTCTCAGAGGAATGACTTTTGAGCAGCCACGGCCAAGGCAGGGAAAGAAAACAAAAACATAATCTCAGGGAAACAGATTAAAGCAGGTTAGTTAGATCCTGAGTGTCACATCAGGGCAGCCAGCTGACTCTGCTCTGGAGACGAAGCCAACACCACAACCCCCTAAGCAAAAATTAATTTCTTGGACTGTCTCATCCATCGTCCAATGATCACCTGTCTGCCAATGATCCGTGCAACAAAACCGAGTTACCCAAGCATGCCAACGCAGCAGCCACAACCTACACACAGCACCCAGGATTACAGGGCCACCAGTTGAGTCAAAAGCTCCAGGAGAGATACGTCAGTGGACCTTGCCTCTGGATCTAGGAGTGGGGGGGAGGAGGGCAGAGCCAGCCATTGAGTCTACGGCTTGTCATTGACCCTTGCTGAGCCCTCAGAGCATTTCCATGGGTTGGCCAAAACTCAAGTCTAGGACCTCAAAGTGAAGCCCAGCTCTCCCCTGCTCCGTTGCCCCCAGCATGTTTCTGCTCTCGTCTCATGTGACCTGTCCCAAACCCTTCTCCTCGCCACCAGCCTGAGGAAGGCAAATTGACTCATCCCATTTCACAGGAGCCGTCTGCAACCAACCAGGTATGCAGTGGATTATAGGCTTCCTGTGGGCATTATGGTAGGACATATGTCCCCATACGTATTTGCTCGCTATGCTGAATGCACAAGTCGACCGGTGCAGTGCTACTCATTAAGGCTTAGAGGTTCCAGTTACAAAGACATCAGAAATATTGGTACGTGCACATAAAAGTGCCTTTAGGCATGAAATTCTCTGCCATGTGACTAAATCTACACTCCTACCACAGCATCTCCTACCTGTCCTCATGTTTTTCTTTGTCACACCTACCTATTACCCCGTGTCTTAATATAGACTAAATCTTTCCAGGAGAGGTGGGTCTTTCAATGTAGTAAGAGAAGAAATATGCAGTCGTAACTAGTACCACTTTCTGTCCCGGCAAACAGATAACTAAATAACTCACTGCAGAGTGAAGAGAGCAAGCAGGCTGAGTGTTTTAGACAAAAGGCACAAGAGGGGTGAAAAATTCTTTTACGCAGCTGGAGACAGTGCAAAGAGTTGGAGCTCAAGGCTAAAAAAAAAAAAAAAAAAAAAAAGCAGCCCAAGACTGAACAATGCAAAAGGGAAGCCTTGTTTTCACCAACTAGAAAATGCTGAATTCTTCCAAGGGAAGAATTTATGTGTTTATTTGTTTGCTACTCAGCTCCTCTGAGTAACAAAGAGCTCCCAAAACAGAGAAGATCATCTGGGGGAATTCCTCAGATAAGAGGTTGAATCCATTCTTGCAAAGAGCAATGCGGGGGGGG
>KL271149.1:8817-35013 GCA_000699545.1 Podiceps cristatus
CTCACAGCCAGGTTTTCCCTCTGGGCACAAGCCATCTACGTGCACAGGGCCCATGATTATCAGTTCATTGCCCTTCCCCAGCCACAGCCCAGGTCTCTCTTCCATAGCCAAGGCTGATGTCAGAGCCTACAGGGCATCCTGGAAACTCAAGAACTACCCAGAAAACAGACATGAAGATTTTTGCATTAAGGTTTTTCCCACAGAGAAAACAGTGAGAGGGACTCTACTCGTTTGGAGCAGGGAGCCCATCCTGCACTCTAGCAGCCCAGAGAAGGGCCTTCTCTCTTCCTTGACAGGCTGCTCAACTACTAGAGTAGAAAAGCAGGCTCACCCCACACCAACAGGAGAGAGAACCTCACCCTCCAACAGCCACCACCCCAAAGCTGGGAGCACTCAGCAGGACTTGGAAGACAAAGTATTTAAAATTACAATGACAGAGTAAGTGAGATTGGAGAGGACCTCCATGGGCTTGTCCAACCTTCTGCTTAGGCCAGGACCTCAACACAGGTCAGGCTTCACAAGGCCCCATCCAGTCAAGTTTTGAATGTCTCCAGAGATGGAGATTCCCCAACTGACTCCTATTTCAGTGCTTACCTGCTCTCATGGTGGATTTCCTCCCCCCTCCAACCCCAATATCCAAACAAGTTTTCCTTGTTGCAACACACATCCATCACCTCTTGTCCTTCCGTTTTGCAGCTCTCTGAAGAGATACTGACTCCATCTTCTATATAACACATGTTTAACTGGCCTTCACTGAATTTTCTCCAGTCTGGAGATCTCCAACCTATCTCAAAACAGCAGACAGAGGGTACAAAACAACAAGCCAGATGTGGCCTCACCAGCACTGAGACAGCTTGCAGGTTACACTCTAGCTAATGCAGCCCAGTATGCTATTAGCTTTCAACACAAGAGCACACATCGACACACGTTCAACACGTTGCTCCCTGGGAATCCCAGGTTCTGCCCTGAAGAGCTACTACCCACTCAGCCTGCACCAGTGCAGCAGGTTGCTCCGTCCCAGAGACAGGATTTTGCATCTGTCCTTGTTGAAAATTCCTGTAAATGACAAGTTTTGAGCCCCACATTTCAGCAGCACAGCCCTAGCGCTGGGGCATCAGTTATTCCCCTTTGATAATAATTTCTTCTTTGACCTGAAAGGTATTCCTCATTTGTCAGTTCAGATGAAGCATTCCCACAAGACTGCTATCCCTCCAGCAAATCTGCTGTCAGCTGGAAGTGTCCAACCTTAATGACAGTTAGACTTGACGATCTTAGAGGTCTTTTCCAACCTTAATGATTCTATGATTCTGTGCAAATTCCCAGCATGGTGTTATGTGATAAAGCCTGCTCATATCCAGGACCTGTCCCACCTCAGTTGGCTGCTCTTCACACTGCACTGTTTGCTGCCCAGAACATACTGATAAAAATGCAGGTCTGATACAGGCTGGAAAAGGAGGCAAAGTAGTAGCATTCAGTCAATATAGACACCTTCCAGTGGCAAACCAATGCCTCTAAATAGTGATGGATGATAACCAAGTAGAGCCACCTTCTGATTCCTCTTGTACTAAGGAAATAGTATCAATAATTAAAAAAAGTAATTTGACCTTGGCTTAGGCTGTGTGGTCTGTCTTATGTGAACACTCAGGCAAAAAAAAAAACAAACACATCAAGATAAGTTGAGAGTACACATCAATAGTTTACAGTTAAAGTAAAGGACAGTCAAGTTTTAACACTTTTGCCACTTAAAAGTAGTATGTGATCACTATGAGCAGCTAAACTAAAACACGTTCCTCAGCTTCAGAGCAATATGCAGTATATGCTCACATTCATTACAGGATCAGATATAAAGCAAGCACGGGAATTTCCGAGTTAAGACTGCAGATCCAAACCTGTGATGGATATCCAGTTTTGTGCACACAACCTTAATTCTGCCCTGCAATCACACCGAGCAAAAGCCATCTGAGCAGAATGACGATACTTCAGCAGCGTGACAGCAGAATAAAACGAATTGGGAAATGGGATTTAGTCTGCCTTAGTTCTGAGTCCTCTCCCCCACTTTCTGCCTGCCCTAGCGTCATATGATGGAATATACTTACTCTGCACAACAAAAATAGGAGCTGCAATCCTGTGGCTGATGAGCTAAGTTTTCCAAACATAGCAATATACCCAAAACCTGGAATTGAAGAATTTCATTTACAAGATCAGCTGAAAAAAAGTCTGAAGTGTTTAAGTGGTTTAGGAACAAGAAGTCTAGCAAGAACACAATTGTTTCTAAATTCCTTTGGGCTGACTAAGTATTTAGACAACTAAGAAGCCCAGACAGGTGCCAAACCTCTCCCACAGGCAGAATCCTGGACAAAACTACCACACGATGTTCCGGATTGCCAGAGGTGGAGGATGCAGTGGCTCTGCTGGCAGGAAACTTTGGAGAGAAGCATTACACTCCATTTCACTCCCAGGAGTCAGACACTGCACTGCCCTACTCAGGCAGGGTAAACGTGACCCAGCAAGTGCAAAGCTGGCGTGCAAGCTTTGTCTTCTGCCTGATGAAGGGTCTTCATCAGGCTGCACCTGCTTTTTCAGTAGCCTTTAGCACTTGTGCTATTTCACTGGACTTGCTTCAGAGTATGAAAGCCTCCACTAAAAAGACAAAACAAGCCAAGAGAAGCAAGATTATCTGCACAGTGGATTTAGTTTACCAAGCCCATCTCCCCTGCAGAGTTGGCATGCAGCCTGCACACCGCAGACAAACAAAGGAATGATGGAGAGGCATCCTGAGCAACATCGAGTGCCAAACAGCAGCAATAAACAGCAACAGGGGGCTGAAAACCACACAGAGATCTAGATGCTTACACACTCACATGCAGGCATGGCTGGACTCCCTCAGTCTGAAATGTCACTGAATTAGGCAAGTTACTGCCTGGCCCCTGTGCTCCTAGCTGGTAGAGGCAGGTAAGGGCTAAAAAGTTGGTGTTACCCTGAAGATGAGATGCTCTGATTTGCTCTAGGAAAACCCCAAGGATAGACCTGGACAGGAGTAACCACTGCAGGAGAGTGCATCAGAGGCTGAGCTGGCGCAGAAGAGTGTCAGATCTTCAGGATACAGGGCACAAGTGACTCAGCTACACTCATGAGCACAGGAAAGGTCCTGAAGTCATTTGAGACATTTCTGAGTGCACCAGAGTCCTTCAGTCCATTAGAATCAGCACATCCCACACTCCACAGGCAGCAGCACTGTGCCCTTCATCGTGCAACAAAAAGGATCCTGAACAAAACGGGATGTGCACTTGTTTTGCTATCAACCAAAAGCAGCAAACTACAAGTCACACTTCCAGTGGCGGGACCAGAGCAAAGCCTGCTGAATGGATCACTGGAAAACTGTTACCTAGTGCCAAATTATCCATGGTTCACCAAAACATTTAGTGGCATTATTAAGTATCAAAATTTCTAAATGTTCCATGAAGACCTTGGATTATTGGGCTGTTGTGTTGTGGCAACAAGATGGAGATATAAAGTATCAGAAAAAATACCCTTCTTACAAGTAAAACTAGGATTGTACTCTCATCTGCCCCATTACTATACTTCCAAGTAATCAAACGTGGACATAATTTTGCTGTGCATTAAAATGAAACAGTTCAGTCAAAAATAATGGCTTCTGCTCCAACCCAATGTGACTAATCCACCGATGCACACACCAGGCAATCTACTTCATTACTGTTTTAATAAAAAATGATTTCATGGATTCTTTTTTTTTTTTCCCTTCCCCTGAGATGCCAACATATTGGTGATTACTTAGGATTATAGCAGTGCTCATTCCATTAAGCAATCCATTTCACAAGGCATCTACAATTTAGACATGCAATTCTGCAAAAGGCTAGATGTTGCTGTGTATTGCCTTGGAAATAAGAGCCCTTAAGAATGGGAAGCACAGACTGGGAAGTTCCCATCGACTTGAATGTCTACACAGTCTGTGGATGGAGATCTTGGGAGCAATTCTCTGCTGGCATTAGCAGGTAAATTCTGCCAAATTCCATCAAATTGAGAAAGAGGAAATTGCTTCTACCTGTGCAATTGCCATCCATCAGAAGTGCGTTCCTATCATCCAGGTGTGAAGTCCAGCTGTTGTGCCATAGACCATGACAATCAGCAGCTCTGATTTGCATCATCAACAGAAGGGTGAACACTGAAGCAAAAAGATACTACTTTCCTCTTTGCCTTCACTGCGGAGGCCAAAGCATTCCCACCATCCTGAAATCAGTGCAGATCCTCATGACAAGCGTCATCTGCTGAGTGAACCCCTGGCCACATCAGAGGAAGCAGCTTGGCTATCACTAGTCAGCTGGAACAGTGGAACAGGTCTGAGGAAAGCAGGCTCTGAAATAAATTCCAGGCCACAAGAGAGTATTTATAACCACAGTTCACTGCTGCCTGTCTCTTTTTGGCTGTTTCTCAAGTGCCCAATACCAAGTCAAACCCATTGAGAGAGGTGGTGTTCCTGGATCAACATACATTACTGCAGATCTGAGTCAACTTCTTCAGAATATAGCCATAAAGTTCCCACCAAAGGGTCAAGGACAGCAATGGCTTAATGCTGCATTTTACTTCATTGCAAGGCAAGAACAACTCCTCCAAATCCAGTTATGTTCTAGAAAGCATGCCTGGTTTTTACAAGCTTAGCTGAGCAAATCACAACAGTTAGTATCTTTACAGTCTACAGATTACCTGCATCCAGCAGTTAAAGAATTTTCCCAAATTTAAAAAAAAAAAAAATCATCTTTGATAAACAAACATTCTGTTAGCATTCCAGCAAAGCATAAGAACTTCACTGAGGAAGGTTGATGGATTATGTAAGGCATTGATTCCTGCTTCGTGTATTTTTTTCTCTATAATAAAGATATTAGAGAGGCAGAAATCCAGCAGCTGCAGTAATACGATGCAAGAGAAGTTACTGTAACTAGCAGACAATCTGACTCCACATTTGATTTTTCTTTCTTACACCCTTACAAAAGCATAATTAAACACCAGGAAGTGAAAGAAAAAAATACTTAATACACTCCAAATCATTTCACACCAATATAAAGCAAAGTTCAAGGAAGTTAGGTGGGAGGAGATCGAAACAGAATCTTTGCCTGTGTCAACCAAAATTGACAGCAATACTGTTAAGGAGAAAAACACCACAGAAACAAAGCAATAGTCTTCATTTACTGCTGAATCTTTTGGTTCTGTTTCCTTCCTTTGGATTCCTTGGAAAATACCTGTTTTATTTATGATTAGAAGAACCTATCCCTGAAGAGCATGCCTCACCAAGCTGATCTTTTAGGGGACAAAGTAAGTTTAATATGAACTTTGCTGCAAATTGCTGGAATGTTAAATGAGTCTGTATATTTATATTGGGTTCTCTTATCCAGTTGCTGTGTCTTGGTTATAAAGAAAGGAGCAGGCTCTGCTGCTAGAATTAGGCATGGCTTACTTTCACTCTGTATCTCCTTTCACCATCAAAGACTCCTTACAGACCAAATAACAATAGAATACAGAAAGACAGGAAAAGCTTCTTTTACTGATAAACTAAGCCAAAGCTCTGCAAAAGAGCTGAGCAAAAAGTTAAAAATCCATGTACTTGCCTTTGTCCAATTTCATCCTACACAGAATTTCAAGAGACAGATCATTGTCAGAGGTACACAACAAATTTTTAAAGTAATAAACAAGAAAACCCACACACACCTCTAATGCTAAAAACACAACCTCTTGCTGTGGAAGTTTCCACACACTCACCGTACTGTATTCAGCTGATCTAAAACCCTTTCTAGACGTTATGCTAGGCTTCCTGGAACAACTGCTGGTCAGCTTAGGAACGCTGGCCTCGAACGATGCACCCAGAGAAGGCACACTCCTGTTCCACCACCGAGACCACACAACAGCCTCCTCGTCACCCCAGCTTGCACATCACCCACATGGGCACCAGCTGTGGTCTCCAGAGCAAGCTCAGGCTTAAGTCAGTACCTTGAGCCAAACACAAGCGGTTAAATGGAGAGTGAAGAAGCTTCACTGGAGGATGGACATTTGATTTAATCAACACCATTTGCACCTATGGCAGTGGAACTCTTCATCACCAAGGGCCACACCTAAACAAATGTTACAAGGTTTCAATTTCCTTTGCTCTAAAGAGATGAATATGGAAGGAAGGATGACAGTATTTTGCTCAGTACATCAGTTCATTTGTTTCCTGCCTCCAGCAGATGAAAGCAATCCTACTGTTGGCTGATGACTAAGTAGTTCAAGGGGAAAAAAAAATACCAAGGATTAGTCCTATGAAGCTGGCCTTTCTGGAGCTAATCAAATCTTATTTGCTCTAATTTGATCCTTATTAGACTTTGCAAGGAAGATTTTCCTCGGGCTATCTAAAAAAAAATAAAATTCCTTTTTCCTTGTCATGTTATTTGTACGAAGAGAATACATTTACATGCAACTATCTCCAGATTTTCCAGCAACCCTGAGATGCTGTTTGCACAGAAAATCCTCTAAAAGAAGAGAGAGCAGGACTGAACACCTGCTCACGCCCAAAGTGCAAATTTTTGTTTAGTTCTTCCTTCAAGTGTTTGTTCATCCCATTAGAGAACTCTTATCACTTGAAAATTATATTAGAGTCCCTGCCAGGATGATCATGCTGAGTCAAACGGTTCACTATACAAGGTAATTCTCTAAGTAACCCTCTAGCTCCTTGCATCAGACTTTACCTCCAACTTTCATATCTTTATCACATGTGCTGGTTTTGACGAGGGTAGAGTTAATTTTCTCCACAGCAGCTGGTACAGGGCCGTGGTTTGGATCTGTGCTGGAAACAGCGTTGATAACCCAGGGGTGTTTCCGTCACTGCTGAGCAGGGCTGACACAGAGCCAAGGCCTTTTCTGCTCCTCACCCACCCCACACCGAGGAGCACAAGGGGATGGGAGGGACACGGCTGGGACAGCTGACCCCAACTGACCCCAGGGATATTCCATACCATATGGCGTCAGACTCGGTGTATAGAGTTTGGGGAAGAAAGAGGAAGGGGAGGGACGTTTGGAGCAATGGTGTTTGTCTTCCCAAATACCCGTTCCACGGGATGGAGCCCGGCTTTCCTGGAGACGGCTGAGCACCTGCCTGCCCATGGGAAGCAGGGAATGAATTCCTTGTTTGGCTTTGCTTGAACATGCGTTTTTTGCTTTATCTATTAAACTGTCTTTATCTCGACCCGTGAGTTTTCTCACTTTTATTCCTCTGTTTCTCTCCCCCACGCCACCAGCGGGGGAGCAAGCAAGCAGCTGTGTGGTGGCTGGGGTCCCAACACAATACATATCAGTTTTAAGTTCTCCTGGCTCCATCAGAACTAAGTTAACACTTCAATGTCACAAATGACATTCACTGATATGTTTATCTCCAGTTCGGGCACCAAGACACAAGGAACAATTTTAGATGTTCTCAAAAGATGAGATAGTAGCTTGTTACTACTGTAAAGGTTAACACCAATGCAATGTCAAACCGAACAAGACCGTGGAGCACCAAGTTTCTTCAGGTTCCTTAGCTTTGAATGAGCGTTGAGTGACAGAGGGCAGATTTTAAAGTTCTGAATAGCATTTTGTATCACAATCAGGAAGGCAAGCACAGACCCACTACAGCAAAAGACTTCAGTCAAAACTCAAACATCCCACTACTATTGACTTGCGCGCACACAGTGAATGGCGGAGCCAAGTGGCCTCAAAACAGGCCAAAGAAAAAGCTTGGATGGCCACACAGACTCAAACACGCTCTCTAAAATGAAAAGTCACAGTTCAGGGCAGATTTGATGCAACTCTTGTAGCTGTCTTTCAGCCATCATATTTGGGGTAGAACACCATTTAGTTAAAGATTCAAAGCTTGGCAGTATGGATTAAGCAAACAAGATGTTAGAGCTGGCCCTGTTCCTATCCCTGCTGATGACAGGTTTGTGACTGCCCCATCCTCCTCCCTAGTCTCATCCTCTACTGCCTCAATAGAGGGGATGCTCTTGTGTCCAGACCTTGTCTCTCGCTCTGTGTGTGTGCGGAGCAGGATGAGGCCCTGATTCCAACTGGAGTCTTCAGGCACTTCTATAAAACAAGTAACAATTCATTACTGCAACAAAACATCCCTAAGACTCCATGAAAAGCACCGGGTATACTTCCTTCAATAAGTTACTGGTATCACAAAATGCAAACTACTGGGGTTTTTTTTTTCCTCTCTAAAAATGACTATTTCTTAGGCTTTGAAGCATGAAATAAGTAAGCCCCATAGAGAATGGTATTTTTAGCTTCCAGAATCACATGATGTGCCAATGGCTTCTGTCAGGATCATCAGTCTTGCAGATTTAAATTGATTGAAGTAATAAGAGTGCTTGGCAAACATACCAAGTTGAAATGTATAAAAGCCCAAAACTTCTAATCAGACAACACAAAGTAAATGAAATCCTCTTCATAAAACTCCTAACAATTCATATTAGCAGTGCCAGGAAAAAAGCTTATTGTGCTGCAAAACTATAAAAGATTTTTAGTCTTATTTTTTAATTTTGATTTATCATAACTAGTTAAATTTTTTGTCATTACTCTGTCCTTTCTTTCCAAATGTTTATACTTAGCAGTCTCATCCGCATTAAGAACTAATTAATTCAGTATTGCACAATAATTTCTACTACAAACAGCTGGATACTTAGAGTTATCCTTGCATTATTCTTATCCCGGATGGATGTGTAATGCAGTAAGCAAAACTGGCAAGTATACATGATAAAATACTCTTGCAAGCCAGGATTTATACTGATCAAAGACAGAACAGACAGAGAAAGACTTCAGAAGTCCTCCCGGATTTTTTTTTTTCTTCATTGTGATCAAACATTAGAATAAAACCCCAATGGCCAGATTTTTCATCCCCATGGCCCGTGGTCCATCACCATTCTGACTATAGCTGGGCAGGTCCACACCTGCTGAGCATCCACCAACGCTCACAACCCTCCTACAGACAGAGTGGACTAAGGGCAGGAAAAGCTAAAATAACTGAGGATGACAGAACAACTCGTATTGTTCAAGGTCAATGAAATCACAACAAAAAAAATCAGTCAACCTACGTGGTTTTATAGGATTTGGGGTTTTTGTTTTAATGACTTCAGGCCCTGGATATGATGCACTGCTTGCAACACAAGATGCATTTGAGAAAAAAACCACACACACACGGGGCAGATTTTCTCAAATGAAGCAGGATAAATGTCCAACAATTCCAGTAAAATCTGTGGGCTCCACTGTGGTAAAACAGGTGGAAAAATCTCCCCTGATCGCCACTGCTATTCTTGAATGACACTGGTAAAGGTAACTAGAATTTCTCATCAAGGCTGGTCTCATTTTAATTTTAGAATATGAAAAATCAAAACTTCAGAGCTACAGCCTGTCAACTAGAGCACGTAATTATGGTCAAATCTAATTGCTAAAAGCAGGTGGCTCATGGGCAAGCTCCACTAACATGAGCCTGAGCTAGGACACACACCACGGATAAGGTGTTAGAACAAACCTGTACATTACAAAACAGTTTGCATTTGCTCAGATGACTAAAAATAATTGTACTCCCTTTTTCATTGATTGGTATCTATAAATACTCACTTTGAGCCCAAAATGACTTTCCCCTAAGCAAGAACAGACCAACTTATGTCCCAACATGGGAGGCTGGGAGCTAGGCACAGTGATCGAGTTCACAGCAAGCTTGAGGCATAAATCTTCATGTTCCCTCACTAAGATCCAGCGACTGAGTCCAGCCAGAGACTACACTGAGTCCTCAAGGATTTCACAAGGCTTAAAGAAAAATTAACTGACTGCTATACTATGGTTTTAACACACATGCATTCAAATTATATTACATGTGCATCTTGGTTTATATATTAACTGTTAGACTATATAGTAACATATATCTGTGTATAATGTAATTCAAAAATAAAGGAGGTCAGATTAGGCAATCTTAACTGTCCCTTCCAGCCTTAAAAACATCCATCAGTCATAAGGTTTTAAGAATACCTACACAGAAACAGCTGATCCAGCTGCCAGGCAAACCCAGTCAAGGGAATCTGACCAGATAAGCAGCTCCCTGGTTCAAACATCACTGGAATCTAAGGATGCCACTGGTGGTAGTAGATAACCAAAGCTCATCATTCACAGTGAGCAGACTGTCTCCAAAGGAATGATCAGACAAACATGTTTGACTGCAGTATTGCTGGGTGAAACTCAGCAACTTTGGAGGTCCTTCTCAGCCTGCATTTCTGCCAGGAAGTTTCCAGTCCTGGTAGGATTGCTTTCCTCTGATGGTACCACCTGCTGATACCTGCAGCAGGCAAGCACCAAAAGCAATAAAGGTTGAGCAGAGTTTACACCAAAGGCATTTTAAGCTCCTGCTTTCATACTTCAGCTCAGTGGACCACAAAGCACACATAACCTCTGGAGCCCAAGTACTAGAGAAGAGAATTCCTTGAGAAATAGGCCAGAGTACAACTGTCCTCAGAAAAATTCAAAAATATTTCAGGATCAGTGATATCTAGGAGGCTCCACTACTTGTGCATTTCAGGGGTTATCAACACCTTCTCCCACATGGTTTCCAGACAGAAACAGATGGAAATTCAGATGCATTAGATCTGGGTGAACTAGATCTGGATGGAGTAGTAGGGAAATACCACAGAAGAGAACAAAGCTTCTATTTATTCAGTTATCGTGTTTTCTTTAAGGTATGGCAAATTAATGAGAGGAGTAAAATCATTAATAGCAATCCACAGAGCTGGAAGAGTCCACTTCCCCTTACTAGCCACTCCAACAGGATGATCTGTGAGTCCCCAAGAATTGCAAGAACTATTCTAACTTCTGTGTTACCTTTAAGTAACTCAAGACCCTCCCAGCAAACAAATATAACAATTCGATTCTATTATGCCCCTCTTAAAGCAACAATAAAGTCAAACTGTACAGATAGACTATAATTTTATTCAAAGGCATTTCAATTCCAAGTTACCACAAAGCACTCCAAAACTGATCTCCATTTCTGTAGTATTTGTGTATCCAAGAGCTGGGCAGCGTTCTGATCCTGGTTACATCAGTATAAA
Organism: Podiceps cristatus; assembly: GCA_000699545.1. NCBI lineage: Eukaryota > Metazoa > Chordata > Aves > Podicipediformes > Podicipedidae > Podiceps > Podiceps cristatus. The sequence goes on from KL271149.1 coordinate 19,935, forward strand.
CCTAAAATAAATTCCCGTGCCGTAAAGGATTTATTCATAAGAAGTTACTTCAGGCTGAACTCAAGCTCAAACAGCCATGTTTCACATCTTGGTGGGGAAGGTGACAGCTTAACAAGGAAGTATTAAAAAAGCATTTTCAACTTGAGCAAACTCTGTGCATTCTGCATTTAAAAACTACCCCGACTGTCCACAGGAGCTTATGTGTCAGATGTTCAAAATCTGTGCTATAAATAGACTCCAGCAGTCTTCTGAAAAGCATCGAGACATAAGAATCGTCAAACACAGAGCACCTAAATATTCAGTGATCTAATTTTGATCTTACTCACACAAGGTATACACTGGTGTAATGCTGTATTTTTTTTTTTTTTACAGAGCATTCATCTAGACAAGATTACTACCCTATATTTATTTCTATTTTTAATCCTTATGATTAATTATTAATGTTACAAGGCATGTTTAAGATAAGAACATCCTGCTGCTCTAGAAAAACTTAATAGAGAAGGCTTTCTTGCTTTTCCAGATAAAAGAAAATAACAAAGATACAATCTCCTCTAATTTTACACAACAGTCCTGTCTTCCTGTGATCACTAAATTAACAGTGCTGTTACCACTTTGAAATGGTATATAACATTTAAGATTATTAGTTAGCTGTTTGCTTTTCTACAAAAAAACAACAAACAAAAAACCCACCATACTCCACAAAGCAACAGACAAAACCTGAACATATCCCAAGTGATCTGCTCTCCCAGCTCAATTCTTTCTAGTTTGCAAGTTAGGACCTGCAGAAATTATCACTGAAAAAGGCAAAAGAAACACTTACAGGCATAGTGGTACTAGATGAGTACTTGCAAGTAAGTATAAGCCAGGATCAAAATTAACTCACTTTATGCACCAGTAAGGATGCTCTATTTGCAGGCAGATTCAAACAAGTAAAATACTGCAAGGGGAAAACAAGAGCAAGGGCTGACTTTTGCAGCCCTGACTCAAGGCAACATTCCTGTTCAATAGTTTTGCCCAAGTCAGGACTCCAGCTCTAGAACCCTAATTACAGCTGAATAACCAACCCACCACCAACTCTGCCAGCAAATCTGTGCCCTTCTGTAAATCACGTAGCAGAGCAAGGTTTTTCTCTTCATTGCCTTCTCCATTCCCCATGACACCGCCAATACGCTGTGCCCACCAGTTCCAGCCACCAGGAAAGTCACAAAGGGTTTGTCACCAACATGCAAAACTCAAGCTTCAGGGCTCAACCTAATGCAAAAACTAGACAGTTCTGGAGAAGACAGTCAGCAGGCAGCTGACTTAAGGCAGCTTCTCCTCACAAAGCAAAATTTGCCTGAGGCACTCATTGCCAAAGGTTGTCATAGAGGCCAAAAGCAAAAAAGCTTGAAGTTTTGGTTCTGAAAGTGACTGACAGCCTAGACATGGAAAAAAAAAAAAAAAAAGGAGAATAATAGTCAGAGGTTCATCAAGACTAAATCCCATCAGATTAATGTTTCTTTCTATGATGGAGTAACAGGTTTGTGAATAGCCAAGGACAGGAGCCATTACAGATCTTGATGCCAGTACGGCTGCTGATACTGCCCAGCACGACAGAACAGGGAAATGTTTCCACTGGGTAGAAAAGTGCTCACAAGCCAAACCTGCAGTTGCTATCAGTGGCTCACTGTCAAACAGAAAGATGATAAGCAAGCGCCTTTTTAACACTGACTACTTTCATAATAGAGAGCTTAATCATTAGGTCTAAAATTATATTAAACAGGAAGGCTGCAAGTGTGCTGGAGGAAGAACTGGAATGACTAACAACCTGGAGAAATCCCCTGGAAAAAAATAGTTATTGGCATAAGTGAAAGGTCACTATCACCTGAATGGAGAATCAGCTGTACAGACACAGTTCAGGGAACAGCCTGAATAGCTGTTTTCTAGAAGAGGACTGGGAGTTCAAGAGAAACACCAAGCTGAAGCTGCATCACTTGTACTGTTGCCAAAAATTCAGACACAGAAGTGAGATGGATAATCTATTGTATACTAAGAATGTGAAGTAATTCTTTGGTCAAGCACTAGAACAGGCTGCCCAGGGAAGTGGTGGAGTCACCATCCCCGGAGGTATTCAAAAAAACTTAGACATGGCACTTCGGGACATGGTCTAATAGGCATGGTAGTGGTGTTGGGTTGACAATTGGACTTGATGATCTTAAAGGTCCCTTCCAACCTATGAGGCGGCCACCACCTATGAGGCGGCCACCACCTATGAGGCGGCCACCACCTATGAGGCGGCCACCACCATTCTCTGCAAGGCTGCACTGGTGAGACCTCAACTGAAGACCTGTGCCTAGTTTGAGGAACCAGATTTTAAGAAAGGTATAGACTCGCTGGATAGAGTCCAGAAGAAAAAAGATAGGCAAATTCCTAGAAAGTATGACTATATGAAATGAGCGGAAGAATTTGGTTTGTTTAGTAAAGATGAAGGAAGACAAGAAAAAAGGTCCTGAGACCTATAGGATATTGCTGCAGAGACCAGTCACAGGGTGAGTAAGACAAGTATTGGGTCTGAACCACACCAGGAAAGATGTAGCCAGGAGGAAATAACAGCAAACGAAGCTCTGGAAAAAACTACCTGGAACAGGTAATCTTTACCACTGATGTGTGTAAAAAAGATCAGATGTGTATCCATCAAGAATGATATAAGACACTTACTAAGACACTAGTTTTTTCTCCATACCTCTGACAGCTCTGCAATCCTCTTACTAGAGGATCAACCTGCTCAACCCTCAAAGCTCACCAAAAAAAATTATTTGAAAGTGGCCAAATTCCAAACACTGGAATTGGACAACATTTCCCCTAACTCTGGAATCTGGATCAATGTTAAAAAAAAAAAAAAAAAAAAAAAGAGACTATGTCAGGTTCTGCCACTCCTCGCCATGTAACTTTATTTGAGGAACAAATCATTATGCAGCTTGGGTAACATCCCACTTGGGAAAGAAGATTATAGCAGACTGACTCACAATTTGGATGCCTGTCCATGATTTTGTAAAGTTTTAGGACTACCTTTGTGGTTTTACACTTGCATCTGATCACCACAATTACTTTAAAACGTTCCACTGTAATAGAATAATCAGAGGCAATTACGGAAGGTCAGAGAAAGAGCAGACATAATACATTCTGTCAGCTCCTCCTGATAGTTCATGATGTGGAGCTTTACTAATGCGTCTGGGACACTTTCCCCAGCCCACTTCAGAAATGCAAACGCTCTCTGGGGGATGGCACTGAAGGGACGCACAGGTTTCAGATCCCCATCCCAAAAGATAATGACTTTCAAAGAAGTCAAGCTCTAAGAATAGGTGCTGCGCCAGAATGAAGGCATCCTTTCACCAACCCAGAGAGGCGAAGATCAGCCTTGGCCCAGATTTGCACCAAAGGCTGCATTCCCAATTAATCCAGCTCTGAGCAGCTCCTTGCTCACCCGGACCAAGCACTGTAAAGCTGCTGGGTATCGTATTAGCCACTTCATAACCTTACACAGGGAAGATTTTAGGCACTGCTATGCTTTAACACCACCCATCCAACAGGGCATAAAGTTGGAGTAAACTGTTACCACAGCCAAAATCCCCAAAACTGGTTGAAGAGGGAAACTCAGAACTTTCTTCTCTGCTTATCTCACATCAACGCCAGGCAAGTGCAAGTTCAAACTTATGGGCTGGCTGCCCTTCTCATCTGATCCACTCCAAACATACATTATTTCCCCTCCTTCTTGCACTTTTATGCTCCGATAGAGCAGACAGATGCCTTTGCATTTCCATCTCTGGAAGATCTTTCAGGGGCAAAGAGCAAAGCTTCTGAAACTGAGCCACACTTCACATTAAGGGCACATTTATGAAAAATATATAAAGTATGACTAAGCTGCTAATTATGTCTGTAACAATCAAAATCAGAGATCACCAAATAATTTATAAAAGCCTGTAAAGACATCTAGTGATGCACTTCCAATCACCTGTTTGCATTTCTGTCTTTATAAGAAGATTAATCATCCTGACTAACCTTATATTACATTATTACTCTGTTCAGAAATGGAGGGAAGAAACTTTTCTATCCCGCACATGCCCTGCAAATGACTTCCCCTGTTCTCAACACCCTTCTCTGCCACACCACAACTGACAAGTTACATGTGATCCCAGTTAACCTACAACTTTTTCCTTCCGGCTAGTAACAAGGACACCTTTACAAAATCCAATGAAGAAACCAATAAATGCTGTCACACCTGTTCCTTAACCTTTTCCTTCTGTAGCCTACTCTCAGAGCAGTACTGAAATTATGGGTATGTCCCCACAGCCTTTTACAGGTAGGTATTAGCAAGCTGTGGCCCCATTCAGAGCCCACCACACACAACAGGGCCTACTAGGGCTAGCACAGCACAGAGTGGCCATGGCACCGTCGTTTCTCACTGGGAGTTGCCTGACATCCACATGGCTCACAGCGTAAGCAGAGCAAATTCACCTCTACCCAAAGACTAAACATGCACAGCAAGAAGCTAAAGCCAGTCGCTCTAGAGATTTTGGCTTTGCCAACAAAGCAGTCATTAATTACCAGTGGTCTCCATCAATCATGGGACCCCGAGGACTCCGCCACAAACTATTCCACTATTTGATCTTGGTACAGGAAAATGCAGAAAGCTGACATGACTGAAAAATGCCTTGGGACTACACTGTTTCCCAAGCTATCCAGGCTTTTCTGCAGCCTCTGACAAAGCAGAGAAAGTCAGCTCCAGCTTCCTGTCCAGCTGCAACAGTCACTTCCCAGTTCCCATCAGGATCCAACTAGGTAGCTCCAACCCAGCCCTCTCCTGCCACTGCAAAAGCCACAAGCAGCACACAGTGAAACAGCACTGCGAGTACTCAACCCGACTCCATGCACATAGCCCCCAACTGCCCTTGTTTAAACATAAACTGCATAACAGCACAGAAATGAGGTAACTAAATTAGTTTCACTGATAACTTTCAGCATCTTTCTTCTCTGAGCTCTCTATTAGGGCTCTCAGTTTGCTTTTTCCTATCATGTCCCCAGAGGTCAAGAGTACCAGGCTGCTGGCACTTGGATGTTAAACCTACTCAAATGATCTCTGTCCTCAAGGAATCTATGCAAACCTGTAAGGTAAAAACCACCTTCCATAGGTTTGCAAACATTATCTCATCATCAGCCACTTCTTTGCACTTATGAAAGCAAGAGTGAACTTTGTATTTTACCTCCAAAGCAGAGCAGAATCCTCCACTCTGGCAGCATTACATAAACGACTTTCACACCAGTGGGGAGAGACTAATAGATTTTGTAGGTCAGTGCTGCTGGCAGATACTCCTCTTGAGTTCAAGAAAAAAACTATCCTTCAACTAGATTTTTGAAGGCACGGTCCGGTAGAAGTTAATAAGAGTGGGGAAAAAACAGAAGGAGGAAAAGAGCTCGATTGATTTGTTGTAAGCTGATCTGAAAGTGTTTCAAAAATTCAGGGCATGCAAGGACAAAATAAAAAATATATTCTAGCAGAGAACAACTCAAAAATAAAAATAGCAGCAGTGGCTAAGAACAGTTCTTCAAAGGGATGTCAGACTTTACAATACTTTGTGCAGCAGCAGTGACTAAAAAGGCTTCATGTTGTCGCTACAAGGCGGTATTAAAAACCAGCATTTATTTCTTTAGGAAAAAAATACATAACAAAAACCATATACAGCAGAATAACAAAATGCAACCATAGGAAGGTTGCTTTAAACCCTATTTATAAAACCCTGGGGCATTTTTCCTTTTTCAGTGCAGTCACCACAATGTCAAATTCTAATTTTCAACACAGGTCAGAAATGTTGTAACTGGCATTGCGATGGATGGCACGGGTGACAAAAATAATTTCTAGGAACTTAGCCTTTAAAATAAACAATCAACTGGGGGCATTTCTTCATTGCCTTTTTTAAAGCTAAGAGTTACACCAACTATTAAATTTGATAACAGATGAACTTTTATGCTTTATATGAGTCCTCTTGTGCAGCAATGCTTTCGTTCCCTGGGCTCTTAAGGAGCCAAGATGTCTCAAGTGACTGCCAAAGCCTCTATCACACTAACCTGCAGGAGAAAGAAGGGGAAGCTTACTTTTCATTCTCTGTGCACTATGACATATTTGTGAGCCTAATAACATCCTTGCAAAGTAGATAAAATATTAAGTATTCTCTCTCCATTACACCAGCAAAGAAATAGAGAGCAAATAGTCAGCCACCGGTTTTCTGCAAGTACAAAATTAACCTTGGATTTATTATTTCAAATAAGAAGAGATGATCATCATGAATATTTTATAACATTTCTGTAGCCTTAATAAAACAACTACATTCTCTCCATTTTTTAAAGCTGCAAAGGGTTCACAACCATCATCTGCGATGCTGTACAGACCTTTACCAATAGATGTGGTTCTGGAATTTAATCTTTTATCCAGTGAATTTCAGACCAAAATCTGAAACTGCCCTATAGAAACATTTTATTGTTTTTAGTACATCATCTCAAAGTCCTAAACAACAGCAAGTGTACCCAGTGAGACTCCTGGCATCCCAGTACACCCTGGAGAAGCAGCCAAACAGTATGATGCCAACATCTCCTCCCAGGTTAGTATCTCACCTGCATGCTAGAAGGAATTATGCAATAAAAGACGCGTTAGCGTCACAGGATGCTTATTCACACTGAACAGGCCGATGCTTTGTTCTCTCTCCTCCTCCATCTCCACATACATTGATGGATAGCGGGGACCTGACTCCAAGAGCTCATGGGAGTTACCCTCCTTCAGCAGCTGAAGAACCGTACCCAAAGAATCTGCAGCAGCAGAGACAAGCAATTCAATAGCAAAGTGAATAAAGCCACTTTCTTACAGAATTGTCTTCTGGCCAGATTCGCTGGTGTCTAAACATCAATCTGACAAATTCATGGAAGAAATATTCCTCAAAAGCTACTAAAATATACAAACACCAAGAACTTCCCAAGGCACAGATCAATGAAAGATAGAAGCACACCGGGAACCTGCATTATACTCTCCTCTGCATGTGTCCCGTTGACCACTGTCTGAAGTTGGATGCTAACTAGATGCAGCTTTGATAAGACCCCAGAAGTTTTATGCAGTACATCTCATCTTCAGGAGTCACCTGATTCTACAGGTATCTCACTGTGGGAGAACCAAAAGGCCCCCCTTTTTCTAGCTAGCCACCTGTTATAAGGTCTATCAGGGTTTCATGTCTTTCACATTCTGTGACTCCTGGCAAGTTTGCTTGAATTTATCCAATAGATTCAAAAGTTACAGGGGGAGGAAGCAGGGACATGGATATGATGTTCACCTATGCCTTGTTTCCTTAAGAAATCAGGTTAAAAAAAAAAAAAAAACGAAATCAACAGATCAGTTACAAGACATTCTGTAATCTGCTTTGAAAACAGCCAGGAATGAGGTGCAAAGTCCTAACGGGGCATATGAGGATGTGTTTGACAAGGAGCAAGTGCTTACATTAGGCAAAACAATCTTTAAAAAATGATTCCATGATAAAAAAAGAGACCCAATAGCAACACCAAAGAGCAGGAACCTGCTCACTTGCAGACCTACCACAAGACACAGGGATATTCTGTCCTTTCTAAATCATCCCTTTTACTCTCTTCCAGACCTTAACAGACTGCTACAAAAATACCATAAATTATAGAGTATGAATGATGTCAAAGTCTGCTCTCAGAGGGAGGCTAGGAACAGCAATCATGTATTCTTCAGTTTGGGAATACACAGACAATTTTTGTTCATAGCCTATAAAAAAAAGGCTCTGCACATCAAAGACACCAAATATATTTCCTTTCCCATCTTGCCTTCAACCACCCCAGTCCGATGCCACATGGAAAGAGGGAGGCTGATAGGATAAAAAGGGAAAGTCAGGACCAAGAAGAATGGCTTAAGCTGCTGAAATGCACATGGAAAGCATAAATGTAGCAGAAGACCCAGTATCTACATACTCAGTTCAAACTGCACTGTGTTACTCCAGCTGGCCTCCAGAGAGACCTGCTTCTGAATACCTGCGTGTGTCAGGAGATAATGACCATAACCCTCAAATGAAGACCTATGCGTATTTGTGTGCATAAAGGATATTTGGCAATTCGGGCTGTTCTAAGCTACAGTACCTTTCCACAGTCCCAAGCAGGGATACAGAAAAACTTGGGGAACAAACAAAATGGGATGACTTGTTTTACCCAGCCACACACCATCTATCACCCACAGGGAGGATGCGAAGGCCAAGAGTCATTAAGCCACTCAAAGATTCTCCTGCTTTAAGGTGATCTTTTGCCAGGTAACAAACACATCATTAGGATTGCTTCATCACAGGTGGGGGGGGGGTGTGTGGAAATCAAAAAAGGGGCTTAACTTTTGTCTACAACTAAACCATAACCATCCTCAGTTGTGAACATCCCACATCTGGGAGCAGCTTTGGAATTAAAGTAAATCTGAACTCAGACAACTAAGGTCTGTCTCTTACGATTATTCGTAGTCTCAAATCTCAGACCCCAGCTAAAAATAAAAGACTAAAATCAACATCTGTTAATAACATGCACAGTGATCATGATGGATTTCTTCTACTCTCCGTTCCCCTACATAGGGTAAATCTGAGAGCCATACCTCCCATTTTGTTTGCCTTCTTTAAGTAAACTACAAGGAACATCTTATCTCCTCAAAGTGCTATGACACTTCACTACACTGTATAAGTGTTTTACACCAATAATTAAGAGACACATTCAAAGAAGTGCCTCTAAACGTTGTGCATACAAAATTTGAGAACACTGCAGCTGCCGCGTGTACACACTCACCAGTGGTATTTCCAGGCATCTGCCTTCAAAACTTTGGCTCTCAGAAAAGCAACTGTTGCATCTGTGCACAGTGTGAATATCTAAGCTTAAGCAAGTTCTCTGGAGTCTGCCCACGTACAGACATCTTTTCTCCTAGTTGACTTCTCTAAGCCCATAGCCAAGGATGCTTGTCTTCACAAGGACGCTCAAAACAGTTGCTCTGAATTCACTTCAAAGCAGATGTGCACAAAGACTGCAGAGACCCTATCTAGAAATAGTTGCCCTAATTTGATCTAATTAACCTCCTTTCCAGCACTGAATGAGTGGAAACAAACAGGATGCATTGGAAAACCCAGCTAAGCAGCCTCTTCACTGCTTTTGCCTGCCGCAGCGCATCTACAGGTGAAGTACAGTCTCAGCCTTTTAAGTCGACCTTTTGAACAGCCAGTGAGGTCTGCATCTGAGAGCAGGTGGCCTTCAGAAGGCGCATTCCTGAACCCACCCCTCCGTGAGGACACTAGGTGAGATGACAGCTGTGCACTTAACTGCACACTGAAGTCAGTTCAAAGCTCCCTGCAAGCGTCAAGCTTTGTGGCGCACAACCACAGATAAATCCATGACCATTACCAAAGGGTCCCCCAAGAAGAGTGACAGAAGGCAGGCCTTGTACTGGATGAACCACCTCAACGGGACACATATGGCTCGGCACACTAACAGCTCAACCAAGTCTTTCAGCTGAAAAATGTCTTTTGGTTCTTTCCTCCAAGGATCTTTTTTCAATGCATGTGAAAAATGGCACTTTAGTGACATTCCAGACACTTCACCAGTCTGAACTTTTTCTCAGAAGATACATTCTCAAAATGTTTAAGCTTTTCTTCTTATCTAATTCCTCACTTTTTTCCATTCCATCCCACCCTGGAAAGGAGCAATAATTAACAGAAAATGAAGAAGCTTCATCAGATGTGTTCTTTTCCATCTTCTTGGTAAATTATAAGTTCAGTCATTTTCCACCTGCTCTTAGTGTTCGCACCCTCACTGAATCCCGAGAATTGAGTAAGTGCTTTCTCACTTGTAGAACCAATCCTCCTCAGGTAGAAGTCCAAACTGTGGTACAGAAACACCACGAAGAGTTCATCTTCCTACCATCCATGCTGCCAGCATTGAAGAATTTCCTCTGGCGGAGCACTGCAAAGCATCCCGCTTGCACACAAGCTGCTACAAATTCTATCCCCTGTAACGTATCACACAACAGGTTATTTCTGGCACTGCAGAGAAAAACCCCAATCTGCACCCACACAAATCCAAGGCTGCAAATTCCACATGGCAAGCTTTGTCTAAGAAAGGATTAAAAAGTCATAGGTCTTAGATATATAAAAGAAGAGGGTCTTGACTGCATTATCAACTTATAACAACTATGCCATCTTACTTCAAGATGCTGAATATAAATCACACCATGTGAACTAATGCAATCACTTTTCTGTCTCAGAGCACTCTGACAGAGAACATGTGTTCCCAGTCCTGTTTTGCACTTAACCTCACACAGGCACAGCAGCATGTGATTTCAGTATTGTCCTTAGACATTCAGCTATACAATGCCCATTACCTGGAATGGACCTGCACAGTTGTGTTCCAATAAATCGTATGAAAAATCAGCCCCCAATAGGAAACTATTTTTTAGCAATGTACACAGCATCTCCAACGATCCCATGAATAATAAAAGTGTGTTAGCCCTCCTCAAAAATGTCCCCCAGAAGACTAAGCTTCTGCAGGAAGAGAAATAGCTGCACTGTATATTGCTTCAGCAGGCAGTTACTCAAGCAATACTGCTTCAGCGCTATACGCAGCCATAACGCAAGCACAAAATGCCTGAAACAAGAAGGAATAAACCCAGAGGAGTCACCAGGTTGGCCTCAAGCTGCAATTGCTTCTCACTCTGGATGGAGAGATTGTTACCAGGTCTATGACTGGTTTAGTAGTGGATTTGGTGGAACTGTTTTGGTGGAGTCATTGACCCACGAACTGCCATGCTGGTGCTTGCCTGTCCCTTCCTCCCCGCCAAAAATGTAATTGGAAACTTAAATGAGACTCAAAACCAAAATGGGAGCTCTTTTTGCATCAGACAAAATAGACCTGACAGCTTTGAGACAAGGAACAGCTTTAGGATTGCCAGAAACAGCAGGAAACACCAACTTCCACCCTAGACCTGAACCCTGCTCCCATGCCTTAGCTGATAAGGAAACCAGAACAGGAGCAAATCAGCTTCTCCTTCCTTGCCTCTACAGAAGGAGAACAGAGACACTTTTCTCACTCCCTGGCCCTGCTACCCCTGATCCAGGTCAGCCCAGCTGAATGCAGGAAAGGGCAAGTCCATTTTATCAAGAGTATTTGCAAGAGAAATCTAGGAAGAATCACTGTGGTTTTAAAGTAATATCAAAAAGGTCGTCTTTGTGTGGCAGATACACTGAGAGCCCGTCTTGAACACATACTACCTGCCTTTGAATAAATTCACTGTTGCCACTCAAAGTGCCTGGGACACTCTCACTTACAGCTCTGCCACTGCTGTGTAAGCCATACCCGGGGTATTAGCTAGGCATAATGTTACAAATTCCATCCTCGTGCAGTGAAATTCGCCATTCTGCAGAGGGCCAGCCCAAATTCGTAGGGCCACCAGGCAGTCCCACTTCACCTGACTGCAAGAAAAAAAGACTTTGTCTCACTAAGCAGAGCTAGTCCACTTTTGGTGAATAATTTAACTAGTCAGTTAAGCACTTTTTCTCCCATCCTATTTGCACACTTGCCACAGAGACAGTGAATTTTTTTTTGCATTTTTGTTATTCATTATTGCGATCATCCAGCAGCAGGTTTGCATGAAACAACTTCTGCCACCAGTTATCGAACAAAGAGCAAGCCACAAATTCACTTCCGTGGGTGAATTCCCATGCAGGTAGCTGAGCCCATCAATTTCCAAATGTGCAGAAGAAATAATTGCAAACTTAAACTGTGATTTTGGGACAAACACTAATAAAAAAGGAATTCAAGATTTGGAAGGATAAGTCTGCCCAGAACTATCTGCCACTTTCGAGTACTATTCTACCACATTAACCAGATAGGCAGATGCCTGCCTGAGAGGATGGGGAAGACAATGTAAGATAGTGCTGGAAGGACAGTCAAAATGAGGGATCTCACTTCTGTGCACTCCAGAAGAGCACCAGGAGCTCATGACATACCCAGGTTGTTTCTTAATGAGCTATACGCAGCAGCAGCTCTTAGGAAAAAGGAGAGAAGGCAGCGTGCAGCTCTATGCTGCCATGATGACCCCAAGTTGAGCGAGCCTAAAGCCACCTCAGGTGAATTGGTGCGAGTGAGGCGAAGCAGCAGGCTGCCGGAGACCCGTGCCGTCCGGGAGCACAAGGCATGGCCCATCCGTCGCCTGGAGGGCCAGGCAGCAAGGAAGCTTTTCTGTGAGAAGGGCTGGAGCAAGTGAGCACAAGAAGGCAGAAGAACTGAAAAGCTGGCAGACAGCACACGTAGAAAGCTGCAAAGTTATTGAAAGCACCTCTACCAAGCTCAGCACCAGGCCAGGTTCAGTGCAAGAGCCACTGTGCAGTCACCAGTGGAGGAAGAGATCGCTCCAAACATTATGGCTTGTTCTGCGCAATCTCTGGCAAATTAACAACCCTCCCCTCCACCTTACTGTCTCAATTTCCCCTGCCAAATAGCAGTAATTTTTCTCAAAATCTTGGCAAACTTCTTTATGAGGCATCTTTAAAGCTTGGGAAATAATTCTTATTTAGATACATAAGACTAGGAAAGACTTTTTGGCCATTAATTTCAGCCTTCTGCTAATTTCCAGCTTTTATTTATTCATGGCCTGTTCATACCCATTTGTCCGTGTGCCAACATGCTGTTTCAGTTTAAATAACTCTTCTTTCCTTCACTTGCCTGTTCATCCTCCCAAAATGTATTTGGGGCAGCAGCCGCGTTCCCATCTTGGCTAGCCTACACAAGCCAAGCTCTGTCAGTCTCTTCCTGCAAGGGTATGCTCCCCATCACCCTGGTCCCCGAGATGTCCTTGCGGATTTCAATTCATCCTTTCTGCCCACGGTTGTTCAGAACTGTACCCGTACGCTATAGTGTACTCAGGTCCCGCAGTTTCACGGCTCAGCCCCCCCAGGGATTTGACCCAAAAAGACAGTCCCTGACAAAAGGCCAAGGACTGAACCACTTTACTCTCCTGCCAGCTGATGAGACCCCTCATCCTCCAAAACGCTTTGAGACCCCAAGTGAGGGAGAGGTCCTGCACTCCAGCCACAAGTTCAATGCTGCCATACTGTCCCTCGCAGCACAAACACGAGTCTGCACAAAGCCTGGCCCTACTCCATTAAAGAATACATACCCAGTCTTGCCAAAATTAGTGGGCAAAGGAGTATTTATAATACCTGTTTTGCTGCAAGAAATTACTTCATAAGTTATTGCTACCGGTGCTGATAAACATCCATATATTTAAATTTTTTTGCCTGAACAGAGAGACAAGCCTGAAGGCAAAGCAACTACAACAGAATTGCAACCTATGCCATGACATCCATTTGTGCCCCCAGAGCTGGTGGGGAAAAAGATTGTTAAATCTACAGTTTGCAATCCAGCTCCCCCCCGTCCCCAGCACACCCTCCCTAAAACAAGGGCCAGGAATAACTCTTATGGAAAATCCTTGCCCAGCAGGGAAGGAAAGGGCTTTGAAATACAGCTTATTCCAGCCTAGGCTGGCATCTGGAGTCCTTGTAACCCAAACACTGTCAAGTGGCACATGGGCAGCTGCCACAACTGGTATAAGCTGAAGCAGCCTGCGACTTCCAACTTGCACAGAGGCTGATTCAGACACCACTAACTCTCTCCCAGACCCCCCAAACACAACTCTATGAAGCCAGCCTCATCCACCAAAAATTTCAAAGCACCTCTCTCCTCCAGTGCTCCTTTCCCAGTCTCTCTCATTGCATGTTCTCTGCATGGAGAAACTGAGGGCTCTGCCAACCGCTGGAGAAGCAGCTGGGTGCCTCGAGTGAGCAGACAGCCTTTGTTCCTCTTGCTGGAGGTGACAAGCCACCAGGAGGGCATGGGGTTCAGTAAGCACGGAGGTGATCTGGGTTTGCCATGTGATTCGCACTGCAGCAGAGCTGCTGGCACAGCTGCTGTAATAACCAGAAGAAAATTCCCTCCAACGTTTCAGAGTTAGATTTCCCCTCCACAGCCTTTTACTGTCGGAGAGTTGAACCGCCAAGCCACTGATGCTGGCTCAGCGTGCCTGTAATCCCAGTCTTAAGGAAAGCAATTAAGCATGGACTTCACTTTAAACACATTGTCAAAGCCCAGTGGCTTAGTGCAAGTTCTGACTTAAGCAGATGCTTAAGTTCATTGCTGACTCGAGGCTTGACTTCCCAACTTAAACCACAAAACCTTGCTTGAGCTGTTCTAGGGAAGTAAGAAAACACAAAGTTTATTCACTACAGCAATCGTGACAACAGTAAGGACAGGTTCAGCATTTTTCCCCAGAAGCCAAGCACCGCTAAGGACACACACTGCTATAAGGGCTGTCCGCTCCCTGGCAGACGCGGCTGACCACGCAGCTGCCCCAGAGGGGTGGTTACCCACCCAGTATCATGCCGCGTGCCCAGGAACGCAGCCGACGGCTATGCAGACACGAGACACCAGCTTCTAGGAGTTTAGACAACTCCAGGGCTTCAACACAGGTCTGAAGGAAAGAAGAGGAGCTCGAAACAGCACAGGACAACATACAAATGTTTAAAAGTCTATTTTTTTATAGTCCATATATTTTTTATATATATATTTATATAGCCTATAATTGTCTGCTAAAGGTTGGCATTCACAGCCTGCTGTGGTGGGAATCAAACCCTCCAGATCTGAACGAGAGACACCAGAAAGGTAGAAACAAGCTTTAAATATTAACAGAAACTCTCCAAGAATGATGGAAAAGAGAAGATGATGGCCCCTGTGAAGAACTAGGAGAATAAGTGCAGCCACTGCGTTTTCAGAGCAGTTTTCTCATCCGGGCCCAAGAAAACAACATTACATAAATGCAGATCTGCAATGCCAAGAGCCAGGACAAGACGTAAAACTTTGTGGATGGTGAAAAGAGCTCCATCAAAAAGATATCACACAGGCGGAAACTGCTTGTCTTGGAGGTGGACTTGGTGAAGCTGATGAAGACGAGAAATGAGAAACTGGCTGGGGG
>KL271151.1:0-15206 GCA_000699545.1 Podiceps cristatus
GGGGAGGGGTGTTGAACTAGATGATCTCTAGAGCTCTCTTCCAACACCTACCATTCTATGATTTTATGATTCCATGACATGATGAAAATACAGACTGTGAAGGCTGGTTGCCACTACCTTCAGTGTTGAGCCTTCAGTGAAAGGAAGGTTCATATTTATCAACCACTAAATGGCTATTCCATTTCTAAAAGGACTTTGTTGTTGCTATAAAGAGATGCAGCAAATACATATATATGCTTAGCTGTCTTTTTTTCTTTTTTATTTCCCTAAGTCAGCTTTTTTATTTAACCATGACTGAAACATTCTGGAGGCAATACATCTGATTTATCGGGATTCTCTCTGAAAAGCAAAAGTTACATGAAATATCTTACAGTACTGTGTGGTCCTATGAAAGACTTTTTCAAGCACTGATCTTTCCAAAAGGTGTACTCTGAAGAGCCAAACAAAACCAGAACAACCAGAGGAAAACATATAACCCATTGTACTTGTCTAGGAACTAAAAGAGTCTAGGAACTGGAAGAAAAAAAGAAAAAAAAAAAAAAAAAAAAGAAAAAATATTCTGAACAGTCTTAGAAATGTGTGAATAAAATGTGACTGAATAAATGAAGTCTGAGGGATTCAAATGACTATTGACCATGGGTATTTAATATATTTACAATGTGCTAATAACACAAAGTAAATTAATTATATGTTAAAAGAGGCTGTCTGTGTTGGTAAATACACCAATATAAGATGTTAAGTGTAATTAGAAAATGCATCCTACATCTGTAATTAGCAAAGGAAATTTGGGGAAGAAAAGGATGTTATTTGGAAACCTAAAAGTCAAGTATTGGAAATAGAGCTGGTATAGCTTTAATGAAGGAATGAGAAAAAAAATCTCCATTCCTGTCTATAGCTGTTGAAAAATCACAAGATTTGTTATGCAGAGGGATTTAATCTTCTGGAGGTTACACCTCCCTAAATTTTACTTTGAGATTCAGATGTGAACAGAAATCTCAAAATAAAATTAGTTCAAGATCAATGAGCTTGAATGAGTGAATTATTGCATAGGAAAAAAAAAAAAAAAAAGTAAAACAGTTTAAAACATAGAAGTCACAAAACACTGCTCAGTTGTTCAATTGTTCTGTGAAAGCAGATCAATACAGACCTTAGAACTGTGTTGGATCTTAATATGTACCCTGAATACAAGACATTGACACACACTGGGGCAAGTTCAGCAGAGGGCTGATGGGAAGTTTGGGACTATAGCACTTGCTGAGTTAGGAAAGCCTGAGGGACCAGAGAGAAGAGACAAATTAGGGGGGAACTAACAGCAGCTCTCCAGTGCCTATGGTGAGCTCATCAAGGAGATGGAGGTAGGCTCTTCACAGTAGTGTGCAGTCAGAGGATGAGAGATCATGGACATAAATAGGTACAAGATGGATTTGGACTGAATTTAAAGAAAAGCTTTTGTCCCTATGAGGAGAGTCAAGAGATGGAAGATGTTGCCTGGAGAAGTTGTGCGGTCTTTGTCCTTGAAGGTTTTCATGACCTGACTGGACAAAGCTCTGAGCAAACTGGTCTGACCTTACAGCTGCCGCTGTTTTGAGCAGAATTAGAAAAGTTGGGAGGTCCCTTCCTGCTTAAATTATTCTACAGTCCTATGGTGCCAAAGCACTACAGTTCCTCAGCAAATATCTGTGAAAGCCATAGGAAGATTTTAAAGCTCATTTTTCAACATCTGACTCATGTCACCTTTAGCAGTTAAACTAGTGGTCCAGGTAGTAGAAGACTGTAGATCTTATCATGTTTCTTTTTCAGTAGAGAGACTAAGTTGGTTTAGAGCGCAAATTCTTCTTGCCTTTTTAGATAGCTACATTAGGGTAAGTTGAATAGCACCAAAGGAATTGTACCTATTTATCTCCAATAGTTTTACAGAAACCTAGGACAAGTGGTTTAGATATATAAGTTTATGTCTGGACACCATGTGTCAGTAAGGCCCCTCCCTAGAAAACATGTTAATATTCCAAGGAAAATTGATAGATTTACAGAGCCTTCAAAGATAAATACATTGCTATATATTTCATTCAAGTAGATGGCCAGGTAGAGAACAGACATTAGCACTGATTGATTTATTCTGTCAAACATGCAAGGTTTGCCCATTGTCAACAAAATTCTTAGCATGAGGAGATATTTTCTTCATGCGGATAGCATTACTTCTCAGTATAACCCTGCTAACTCAATCAGTTCAAGAACACTAAGCCTAAAGAAGCTAGGCATTGTCATCTGTGACATTTATGGAACAACTATCTGCCAGAACCTTTTTTAAATTTAGTGCTCAGAAGACACTCTTCCTAAGAAAACAAATTGCTGTCAGATTTCTAGAACCTAAGTAAAAGACACTGATTCCTGAAAGTTACTTAAAAAAGAAAAAAAAAAAAAAAAGAAAAAAAAAAAAGTTACAGAAAAAAGTTATTCAATAAATGAAATAGCATAAAATAACCATCAAAAGATATAGTATTGGAGTTTAGGACACTGAATGCTGTAGTAGAGTTGAATTTTAGTCATATTTCTACCATGGACTCATGCAATTTGTTATGCTTGAAGTCTTTTCATGCACAGAAATGGAACACAGTTGGTACAAGCAGTCAAGAGTTTATTATTGACTTGAGTAAAATTTTAACAGTCTAATTGTCCAGATTATTAATCCAGTGTCAATAATGTATACTTGTAACTCCATTTTAAACAAAAAAATCTTCATTAATACTACAATTAAAACTCTCATACAGAAGAAAACCTTCATGCTATCTACCACTTTTCTGGTGTTATGCTCAAATTTCCAGTGTTCCTCTGAGTCATAAGGCTCTTGATTTCAGTCAGAGAGGGATAAAGCCAGTCATCAGCATCCTGTAATCTGCCAGATGATGTTCATGGAGCCAGGTGATGTACATTGAAGGAGATTTTTTCTCCTCTCCATCAGGAAGAGACTGATGTTGATGGTTTCTTCCTCCTCAGTCTTGAGATGGCATGGTTTTCTTTTAATGTTATCTGAAAACAGCACACATACATGCTCTATCTTTTCACTGGTTCCCAACCGTTCCATTTTTCTACCTTCTCTCATCTCTAAAATTGGTTTTACCTGAACAATACAAGGCTGTACTTCTGTAGCCTGGGACCTCTGATATCATCCTAAATTTTCATTTTTCCATGACACATTTTATTCTGGAATCATAGACAGTTCAGTCAACACACAATAACTACTTGGTTTCTTCATAACTAAAATTAAACTAAAAAAACAAATTAGAAAATACTTACCTGTATTTGCAGGTAATTTTACAGCTGTAATTACAGCTAAACAAGCTCAAACCAGCTCAGGATAGGGCAAGCACAGGCAATTCTGACCCTGTACTGTCAAGTCAGTGCAAAACCTATATCCTTCTACTATGGATGATTTGTCTACCAATTTCAAGCACACAGCTCATACCAAAGTGTTAAGAGGAAGCCATAAAATGAGTAGATGTCATTTTCCCAATGAGCAAATCTAGTACACAATTTTCAGTAGTATTTTTAATCATAACAAAGATTAAATATGGATCTCCTTTTCACCCAAAAAAATACTAAACCCCAGATATTCTGAAATGTTAATCATCTGAAGTTGAACATCAGTATTTATAGCAGGCCCTTTGTATGGGGTCTGAATGGGATTAAGTTAATTTTCTCCACAGCAGCCCACATAGGGATGTGTTTTGAATTTGTGACTGAAACAATGTTGGTAACACCAGTGTTTTGGTTGTTGCTGAGCAATGCTTACACAACATTAAGGTCTTCTTTTTCCCACTCTGGCCCCCAGCGAGTAGGCCAGGGGTGTGCAATAGGTTGGGAGAGGACACAGCTGGGATAGCTGTCCCCAACTGACAGATACTCCATACAACATGATACCACGCTGAACAATAAAACTGGGTTTGTAGGGGGTGTTATCCAAGGAAACTGTTGCTCAGAGGCTGGCTGGGCATCAGGCTGCTGGTGGGAGGTGGTGAGTGACTGTTTTTGCATCACTTGGTGTTTATTCTGGTTTCCCCCTCACCTGTTGAACTGTCTTTGTCTCAACCTGCAAGTTATTCTCCCTTTTGCCCTTCCAGTTCTATCCCCCATCCCACTGGGTGAGCAACTGGGTGGTTGCTTATCTGCCTACTAAGAATAACTCACCAGTTATCCTTAAGTTTTTTTGTAGTTATCCTTACATTTTTTTTATAGTTATCCTATAAGTTTTTGGGGGGTTGGGTTTTCTTATACGGATTTGTGTGTGAATCGATGCATGTTTCCGTGTACATTTACATAATTACATAACTATAAATCACCAAACATTATTGCTGCCAAATTGCAGGACTTGATATTAACTCTCTTATCCAATTTAATAAGTAATTAAATTTAATAGCTCTCCACAATATATGGTCTGAAGTGAAAAAAATAGTCATTTAATTTCCTCATACTTGTTCATTGATTTTGACATTTGTTTATTATATTTTTTTTTTATTTACATGAAGTAAACTTGACTTTAACAATCAATCTAAAAACTAATCTTGGAAGTAATCCCATTGCAGTGTCTTTTAACTGCAGCTATGTTTGCCTGGTTTCATAATAATTTCTTATGCAATGTGTAACAAACATATACCAGTATAATTTAGCTCAACCAAAGTGCTACAAATACATTCATTCTGTAAGATTCTCTTCTCAAGAGAGGTTTTCCATTTTGCCATTTTTAATTTTTTATCTCCTGTCATACAAAATAAAATGGTGTGGAATCTATAACACTGTAATTTAAAGAAAATGAAATCAGGAAAGAGTTCAAAAGCTTTCCATTTCAGGAAAACAAAAGACAAATTGATGTAATTTTTTCCTTATTATGAAGAGCACTGATAAGTTTAAAGAACTCAATTCTGAATGTAAATTCCACTTTCAATTTATAAAATTATCAAATGTTAATAATAGCACATAAAGGATATTTAAGAGGCCTGTGATATACACGCATTAAGTCTTCAAAACAAGCAATATCAGCCAGGTCTGCTGAGAAGTTAGTCTTGAATGTGTTCAGGTTAGACAGAGGAATTTGTATGTATGTATTTATTTATTTATTTATTTACTTGGCAGAGAATGAGAGTGATTACAAGTTAAGATGTAAGGCTCAGTAGCTTAGTCTACAAGTCTCAGGAATAAAGTTTTACAATCTGTTAGATAAGAAAATGCTAATAAGATATTGTCTAACATTGATGTAAGGAGGTGTGGTCCTATGCTCCACCCTGCTCCAAATCCACACCCCCACTTAAGCCGTAACCGCCAGTAGGGGTCATGATGGTTGCACCCAGCTTAGACTGGACTTTGGGGAATGGGTGGCAACACAATAGGTAAGGCCTGTCTGGAACAGAGATCCAGACATCTTACTGATATCCAAATTTGACTATAAGTCAATCATCTTAGTCTATAAATAATGGACAGCCCAGGGCCCATTGAGCTCTCCTGCATGGCAGCAGGCTGCATACCAGGATCTCCCCTTGCATAGGGGTGCCTCTCAAGATTACTCCTCAGGGCTGAGAGATTCCTTGCCACAACAGATTCTTCGTAATCATAGAATCATAGAATTGTCAAGGTTGGAAAAGACGCTTAAGATCATCATGTCCAACCATTAACCCATCCCTGCCAAGTCCATCTATACCATGCCCTCAAGCCCCGCATCTATCCGTTCTTTAAATCCCTTCAGGGATGGAGATTCAACCACTTCCCTGGGCAGCCTGTTCCACTGCCTGGCCACCCTTTCGGTGAAGAAGTGTTTCCTAATATCTAACCTAAACCTCCCCTGGTGCAGCTGGAGGCCGTTTCCTCTCGTTCTATCACTCATTACTAGGGAGAAGAGACTGACCCCCACCTCGCTCCAACCTCCTTTCAGGTAGTTGTAGAGAGCAATAAGGTCTCCCCTCAGCCTCCTCTTCTCCAGACTAAACAACCCCAGCTGCCTCAGCCACTCCTCATAAGGCTTCTGCTCTACACTCTTCATCAGCTTCGTTGCCCTCCTCTGGACACGCTCCAGCACCTCGATGTCCTTCTTGTAGTGAGGGGCCCAGAACTGAACACAGTACTCAAGGTGCGGCTTCACCAGTGCTGAGTACAGGAGCATGATCACCTCCCTGGTCCTGCTGGCCACAATATTCTTGATACAGGTCAGGATGCCTTTGGCCCTCTTGGCCACCTGAGCACACTGCCGGCTCATGTTCAGCTGGCTGTCAACCAACACCCCCAGGTCCTTTTCAGCCAGACAACTCTCCAGCCACTCCTTTTTTCTTAGTAAGTGACTAAAAGCATGCTAAAATGTGAAATCTTAGCTAAGTGATGTAAAGGATTGATTGTGCATATACAATCCTTTAGACATAAACTGTTGACCAAGTTTGAGACTAGGATTGGTTCCAGCTGTACCTAGACTCCTCTCTGAGGAGGAGTTTAGGAAAAAAGGGGGTTATTTCTGAACCTTATGAGTCAATGGGAGGGTGACCCTGGCAGCTTTGTCTGAACCTGTCCTCTATGCAGTAAATAATCCAGTGTACCTTGCCATCAAAACTTGTTAAACCACTGTCACATTTGCCATTGAACTTTGTTAACTCACTGTTTTATAACAATAAAGTATATTGTTGCTTCTCTCTTCCAAGTGAGGTACATCTCACTCCATCCACAACAGGAGAAAAAAATGAAGTTATATATAATTAATTTTAGAAAGGTGGTTAATTTATTTATTTCTAAAACCAATTACTATTACAAAACTCTTGAGGCTCAATGAAAATGGGAAGTATACCATAGATGAAAAAAGAAAGAAGATCGCACTCTTAGAAATTCTATTCTGTAATTATGATTATTTCATTTTAGCAACTGTGATCACTTTCCTACTCTATGACACTGAAACGTATCACCACCTAGAATTTAATGTAATTTTTTTACACTCTCGTACCATAGGTTGCTTTCATAAGACTTGCATCAAACCTCCTTAAGTGTCCATGTTGTGGGGTTTATTTTTCCTTTTTCTTTTTTTTTTTTTTTTTTTAATTTCGGGAAAAGGGCAAAGAGTAGTTGTCATTATCTTCTTTCTTATTTTTCTTATTTTTCTCTTCCCCTGGTCTTTTCAGATGCTTTTTCAAATCTAAGATTCAGTTTTGAGTGGATCACTAGTATTCTGTCTCACCACCCAAAATTTCATTTAGTTTTCTGTGTATATGCATAACACGGTATCTTATTAATACTGTGTTACCTATTAAGTTGCTTTTTTGAAAGCTATTATTATTGTTCTTATTATTGTTGTTGTTGTTGTTATTATTATTATTATATCATTCAGGGGTCTGTACTGACACCAATACTATATAATATCTTAATCAATGACATAGACAGTGGGATTGAGTGCACCCACAGCAAGTTTGCAGGTGACCAAGTTGAGTGGTGCAGTTGATTCACTTGAGGGAAGGCATGTCATCCAGAGACCTTGACAGGCATGAGGAGTTGGCAGATGTGAACCTCATGAAGTTCAATGAGGCCAAGTGCAAGGTCTTACACCTGAGTCATGGTCCAGTATCAATAGAGACTGGGGAATGAAGGGATTGAGAGTAGCCCTGCTGAGAAGGACTTGGGGGACTGGTGGATGGACCTTTTATGAAGGCCTGTAGTGACAGAACAAGGGGTAGTGGTTTTAAGCTGAAAGAAGGTAGATTTAGACTGGATATAAGGAAGAAATTTTTTATGTTGAGTGTGGTGAGACTCTAGAACAGGTTGTCCAGAGAAGT
Organism: Podiceps cristatus; assembly: GCA_000699545.1. NCBI lineage: Eukaryota > Metazoa > Chordata > Aves > Podicipediformes > Podicipedidae > Podiceps > Podiceps cristatus. The sequence continues at coordinate 7,794 of KL271151.1, forward strand.
CATAGATGTCTTGTCATTGGAAGTATTAAAGGCTAGGCTGGATGGTGCTTTGAGCATCCTGATGTAGTGAAAGATGTCCCTGCCCATGACAGGTGTGTTGGGCTAGATGGTGTTTAAAGGTCCCTTCCAATGCAAACCATTCTAAGATTCTATGGTTCCCCCAGTAGGCCTGGTTTCCATTCTAGGATTTAAGTAATTTATTTAGTTTTCATGTTTAAGTTGTCTTCAGATTTGATTTCAATATCAAAAAGTCATTAAGGTTTTTAAGAACTTGCACTTGCGAATATGCATTAATAATTACGTTTAAGCATGTCTAAACTAATCTAAATAATATCTAATTAAAACCAGAATACTTGGATAATATTTTTTGAGGGATAAAAAGGGAGAAGAAAGGAAAAATCAAGAAAGAAGAAAACAGTATCCTTCTATCAAGAAGAGTCAGTTCAGCTACAGACTTACTTAGAACTGTTCCAAAAACACTGAGGCAAATACAATGAGTAACATGATCAGACCTCATAAGCTAAATTTCTTCAAAATTTAGAAATCCCTGTTAAGCTTTCTAACATTGGAGCTAAACAGTACAGACATTTACTTAGAATAGATCATTATTTCACTAAAGTCGTTCAAATTATATAAAAATAGAGATGTACATTATTATAATAGTTATAATTCAAACCATGATAAATAACTGATCTATACTATGCAAGTCCCAGTAATCATGTTTACTAGTACTGCATCTTGCAGAAATTGCTGTCAGACCTGTTAACAATGTTTGCTTGGTAAAGCATAAATATATATATATACATACACACATATGTTCCTGAAAGCTTCAACTCACCATTTGCTGATTGTAAGAATTATCTTATAAAAGTGTGATTTATTAAGACTGATAAGGATGTTCATTTTGGAATGGACCCCAAACAGTATTAAAAGGGCAAAATAAGAGGTTTATTATGGTTACATACACAGTAAGATATATGAAAGAGACAAATAGCTGCATCAGCTTTTCACTGATAGAAAAGCATTTTGTGCAATCATATTTTTCTTCTGTATAGACCAGACTGTAGCCCATAGAGCAGGCTTAATAGAAGTATGTTAGCTACAGCCACAGATGGTTGTACAGGAAACAATCAAAATAAAACCACTGTATCTTGTCACTGCAAAGGTAAAAGGGTGGGTGAGAACCAAATAAATTATCCTGTCTGGAAAAACACCGGCAGAGCTGAGAACAGCAGGTAGGGTGAGCATGGGTCTGGCATATGAATATTTCTTCCCAAAACTTGCAATGAAGAGCAACTGATGAAACTGAAGAGCAAAAAAAAATGAATTACTAGATTTCCAGTTTGCTTCTGTGATGCTACTACTTTGTGCAGTTGATGTGCAGTGGACTTAAAGTAGCCTGCCTGGATTTCCATAAAGAAACATAAGAGGAGGCAAGAAAGGGAAAAGTACAGGAGTTGGAAAAAAAGATCATAGCTTAGGTAGAACTATAATCCACTGGAGACATATTTTGCAAACCTTATTCACATTGTACTGTTACACTCATTAAGGTTGGCAAAATCTGACCCAGAATATATTAACAGGGTGATGCTGCATCCAGTCACATTAATTTATAGATGTAGCTGGGTGCTGAAGTTGTTTCATTGTTTTAACGTAACTGCAAAGCCCATGTTTACAAAATAAATGTGTTCTCAATGATCTTTTTATCATTCTGACTTACTCTATGGTCCCCTTTCAGGAGACCATATTCCACGACAATATTGTTCCTTAAATTAATGCTTACCAGGGAAATTTAGAAAAAAAGCAAGGTGATGTTCACCAACAGATCAGAATATGATATTTGGGGAGCTAGGAAAACAGTACAGATAAGTGTAGTAATGATGACTGCAAGCAAATCAATGATAATTCTAAAATAACCAAGCTTCTACATTCTTTTATTTTTTTTAAAAACATCTTAAGAAAAGATGAAAATTATCTAACTAATTAAGAATTAATGAAGATCAGGTCAATATAGGTGTTGATAAAAGTAAATAGGAAAATATTTGGAAAATTTTAGCATATCTAAGTCAGAAGGTCAGTAAGATATGAAACCCATTGTGTTGAAGGGAACTAATTAATGAACTTGCTGAATCACTTGCAATTATATATCAGGCTTTATGGAGCTACAAGAAAATATCACAGGATTTTGGTAAAAAAAAAAAAAAAAAAACAATAGCAGTGAAATCTCTAATTAGACTTCAGTATCCTAGAGGAAATAGAGGTTTCTCTGCCTGCACAATTTAAATCTCAATTAGAGAGAAACTGAAATTTAGATTCAAAAGTGAAGTATTCTGAAGTTAATGAGATAGTGGAAGCAGCTTGTTCTGACTTCCATAAGCTTGACAGCAAACCCACCTTGCAAAAACATGCTATATTTTTTAAAAAAGTGAGAGATAGAGAGATTGCTGTGACCAGAGTGGCTCTTGCTCAGTTGTTCTCTGACTCTCAAAATCAAAAGGAAGATGGTGCAGAAATTTAGCAGCTCTTTAGTTATCCTCTGACAGATGCAGAATAAACACAGAAAAAAAGCCCAGTCACAAGTTTACAAAGATTAATAGTCAAACTCTCAGTCAGAGGCATGAACAGATTGAGCATTTTAAAACTCATTCATAATGAAGATTAACATAGGAGCTGGAGTTACCATTTTCTTCTATATTAAACTACTTTTAGAACTCTATTGATTGTCTTTCTCTGAGGAAATTTAACTGAAATGACTACAAAATGCTTGGATTTCCACAGGCCTCAGGTTCATTATGACTTCCAAGATTTATATCTGTCATTCCAGAAAAGCAAAGGTGGTAAAAGTTAGGAGAAATATGAATTAATGACTTAATTAAGTCATTAAGCCGTCTTAAGAGATTCATGAAATTCCTCATACTGATGCTGAGGTGGTTCTGACTCCGATACTTTGTCTCTGACAAGGAGGACTCTTCTACCAGAATTCATTTTAGTCCTCTTCTCAGAAAAAGATGGGGTTTTTTATTAACAGAAAGTGCTAGAACAAAAATCTTGTTTAGGACTGAGTGTTCATTACTGGTTTATATGGAGATATTAGGGCAACAGGTAGGGAAGAGACTTCAGTTGAAATAGACAAAAATTACTGAGGTAAAGGCATTTAAAATAGCAGAGAAAATAAGAAAAAAATGAATCAGGGGTAGATAAAAACAACAGAAATGTAGAACTGGAAGACAGTTATTTAACAGGAAGTCTTAAGACGGCAAAATCATAGTTTGGAAATAATTGCATGAAGTACATATCTTAGATCAGGAAAAAAGGGAACATTGTGGTAAAACAGTAGGAAAAAAAAAAAGAATGAATCAAACTATAAATTACACTTTCTCTGAATTATTTCTGCTAAGGAACAGTGATGTTTTGGTTTTGTTTTCAAATTTCTTGAGAAATACATGCATGATTTTTTAGTAAGTCCAATTTAAAAGGGATATTTGAATTTATTTTTTTTTTTTTTCTGTTTTCATTACAGGAAAACAGAGTGAGAAATCCACTGCTTCATTTTCAGAAGTATTAGTCTGTATCCTCAGAGTATTACTTTCCCCTCAGAACATTACATAAAGAAATTTCTCTGTGTCTCTCAAATGTCAAGCTCATTTCACCCTCTAGACCTCTCAGTAGACAAAACAATTGGAAAACATGCCCTAGTTCTTCAACTGAAAAATAGGGATAATGTTTTCCACTCAAATGGTTCCTCCCCCCCGCCAGTCTTGAGCTTTTGGTGGGGAAAGGATTGTGTCTTATCATTACAAGTATGTGAACTAAGGACTTTTGACTTTTCTAACAATTGTTTACAGTAGGAAAAATAATTTACTTTGGATAGAAAAAAAATATTGTCAGACATTTTCAGTCTTCTAAAATAAAAATAAATTGAATCAAAATGAAAACTATAAAACCATTTTGTGAGGAATATAAAAATGAAACACTGAATTTAAATATTTTTTACTAAAGCAGTTTGGTAAACCATGCACCAAAATTTTTCCATGGTTGCTTTAAATGAAACATTTTTAAGTAAATCAATTCAGATGCCATGATATAAAATTTTTAATCATTAATGACTTTTGTTGTTTAAGTATCTATGATGAAAATTATCTAGAAACTTAAAGTCTCTATTGCTTTTACTTAAACATACAGCAGAATATTTTTAAAGGAAATAGAAGAACCTCTAAAATAACTTACATTTTTAGTGTCTTTTTTTTAAACTTGCAAATGCACACACATCTTCATAGATCCATTAATGTACACAGTTTTAATCCTCAAAAAGATTTCAAAACATGGTTTAAAATTGGTGGAAAATACTGAAATTATAATCAGACACCAGAGACGTTGTCTCTACCAGGTGAAAGGGTCATTTTCGCACACTGAGAAAAATTTCAAAGGTAAGATTTTAGTTACAATATGCACTTCATGAATGCTCAGATTCACCATACAGAGGATATCCACAGAGTAGAAAACAAATCCCCAGACCCCAAAAAATAATAGAGAAAGTTCTGTTAGAAATGAATGCCAATATGTTTAAAATGTTTTAGGAGCTGAGATTTTTCTATTTTAGTAAATAATTTCTAAAAAACACAAAACATAACAACAACAATAAAAAAGAAAAAAACCCAATTAACAAACAACTAACCAAACCAAACCACTTCCATTTCCTTTTTCTGGAAAAATAAGCTGGGACAAAAATAGAAGATTAATTTTTTGCTGCCTGCTTAGATACTCTTTTTTTTTCATCTTGTAGTCAAAAGCTACAAGACACTAATGAAAGGGTAGTAGCTAGCCATAAGAAGTTAAGTGGGTTTTCAGGCAGCAGGAGCAATAACAATGTTGAGACTTAAAAGGTTCAGCTATGACAACACCTTTCTTTGGTTTTAAACAAGTACGTACAAGGGGTTTACTTTTGTGTCCTAATTTAAAGTTTGACCTAGAAGTCACAGTGTGCTACCTTCTTGTGTGATATAGAGATACAAAACCATAGAGGAATATAAAATAGTACATATCTGTATCAATAGATACTAAGAGTAAATCTGCGTGTGATGTTTGCATTAGGGTTTTTCTGCTAACAAGGAACAATAACAGAGTTTCTTTAAAAGAACAAGAGAAAACAGTATTAGGGTATGCTAAGAATCCCCCAGAAGACTAATTCTCAAATTATTTCACTTCAAAATCATTGAAGTATTGCTTTTTGAATGCATAGTGATAAACCAATTACCTTTAAATTAATATATGTATATGCTTTATAGCCCATGTTCACAAACACACATAACAACAAAAAAATCATCTTCTTTATATAATAGTAAACCATAATTTATGATTTATTGTCATTAACTTTTAACAGGGTGTCATGGTTTAACCCCACCTAGCAACTAAGCACCATGCAGCTGCTTGCTCAGCTTCTCCATCCTAGGTGGAATGGGGGAGAGAATCATTCACTGTTGAATAAAAGCAGTTTAACAAGACAGCAAAGGAAGGAGAAATAATAATAATAATAATAATAATAAAAATGGTGTTTTCCACCAACAACAACAACAACAACCGAAAAAGGAATATACAAAAACAAGTGATGCACTACACAACAATTGCTTACCACCTGTTTATTGATAGCCTGTCCCTGAGCAGTGATTCATGCCCCCTGGCCAACTGCAGTTTTATATACTGAGCGTGATGTCATATGGCAGAGAATATACTTTTGGCCACTCTGGGTCAGCTGTCCTGGCTGTGCTCCCACCAAGATTCTTGTGCACCTCCTTACTGGCAGAGCATGTGAAGCTGAAAAGTCCTTGACTTAGTAGAAACACTACAACTACTTAACAACAACTAAAAACATGAGTGTGTTAGCAACATTATTCTCATACTAAGCCCAAGACATAGCACTATACCATCTACTAGGATGAAAACTAATTATCCAGCCAAAAACAGGACACAGGGAGATGTTGGCTTAGCAGTTGGAACTGTACCTAGCATAGTGTTTGCTGACTATTCAGGGTTTTGGCAGTGATTAATTACTAGTCAAAAAGGATCCACCTGCAATCAAATAATCTTAATTAGCCTATTGTTATAATGGTAAGAAGTATATTAAATATCACAAAAATTCTATGTCTTGAGATTTGCCAACTAGTTATAACTCCTACAGAAACTATTGTGCTTGGAGTGTTCTGCTTGGTTTCAAGACTGTAGATTGATAAAGCAAGAATGTACAAAAAAGTCAAAAGAAAATGCAGGTTTAGAAGAACCCTCGTAATAAGACTCCCTGCAGCTTGACAGCTTGTAATGCCAAGAAATTATAAAATTTCATTACAACACAAGTTATGAAAATAAAGAAAAATAATATAAACACTGTTATTTTCAAGCATATTGTAATTTAAAAACTATTTTCTAAGTTACTTAAAAATACTTGTTCCCTTGAAAATGTAAGTTCAACATGTTAAAATGAAAATATATTTGCACTGGAAATTTTTAAATCTAAAACCACCATGTGAAATATTAATTACAATACTAAATTTATCTTTATTCTGCTGATCCTCTTTGAGCAAAATTATTGCAGATTTTAAAGGTTAAGTAGGTAAAGTCTGATTCTGGATTATGCACAAACTGATTTTAAACGATTGCTTATGAGAACTCAAGCAGACGACTAATGTCAGTCAATAATTCTGTCCTTGAAATAAAATTATTTTCAGGCATCTCACCCTAAAATTCATAAAAGTCACACATTAGTATTTTCATAATGACCATAATAACTAAACAGTTTTAGAATTTTGATTATTTAATGAAAAAGTAACTACCTTTTGTTAATGAATTAAATAAAAATGTATTTAGAATTTAAAAATCTGATCTTATTTTCATTTATTTGGTCTGGTAAAATCCAATGATTTGTGCTCCCTCTACTGGCAGTGAAACAGCAATTGTTTATAACAGGAACTGGCTGCTAAAGATAACTGGGACACACAAAATAATTAAACACAGAAGAATTTGTAGTACACTGACTTTTGGACAAAGAGCAGGTGCACCAGGGTACGCTCACAACACAGAAAAATCTCTAGTTAGAGAAGCAAAATGCTAACCTGGGGAGAAATATGATTTCTTTCCAAATATTATAAAATATAAATTAAAAAGTCTTTTATTAAAAAAAGGGAATTACCAACCCCTTTCAGGTCACCTGGTGACCTGAAAACCCCTTCTGGTATTCACAAATTCTGTACACATTTTGTGCAACACCATTTTGTTCCTACCCATTAAAATTAAACATGCAAATATATATGAGGGATGATCAGATAATTTTTAACCAATTATGATATTCAAATGTTTAATAAAGACTGAAGACTATCTCTGAATACTGCTTTTATTCTACCAACAAGCATAAACAAATGAGTG